>OY740767.1:53245196-53453662 GCA_963513935.1 Aphrophora alni
AAACATCTAAAATAGATGTTTGGTTAGGTTAGGATAGGTTAAATTTTTAATTTTTTTTATGTTTTAGTGAGGTTTTATTGTATTTATTTCCTTACATTATGTTTTAGTTTTTAATTCGATCGTACATTAAAATAAAAACGAATGTCTGATCACTTAACAAAACTAATGTTGCCCGATCACCTAACTAACGATAATTATTGCCCGACTGACCAGGGGCCCAATTCAACCCCGACCCTTCGAAGTTTGACGGTAATCCACCTAGGAATGTTTTGATCGTGGGCCCAGTTCGACCGTGTCCATATTTTTCACTTGAAATATTATTGTATTTTCAATACTAGCTGATAAAAACGTATTAGCGTTAAAATCAATTAATAAATAGTTAATAAATACATACTTAAGGACTGCAAAATGAGTAAAAATTATTTCTATATCGCATATGTGAGGTAATTAATTTGGTTTCTAAAAAATTGCAGCAATAAAGCAAACTCAATTGAGAAGTCTACTCCCTGTGCTGGGGAGCGACTAGGATAGTTCAGTTGGTAGAGCATATGCGCGTAAAGCCTAAGGCTACGAACAGAACAAGTGGGTCGCGGTGCAGGTGGAGGTCGCGGTGGATGCTACTAGTTAAGTCGCGGTCGATGTCGACAGCACATAGCAAATAGTTTACCTGCAATGGTCAGTCGAGCTAGTACCACTGTCAAGTGGAGTAGTTTGATAAAATTTGAATGACAAAAAGATTGTGCTTTTGCGATATTGTGTGAGTCAAGTGATGATAGTGATGAAAAGTCAGCCGTCACCAAATGGTGGCTGATAGGTAATATACCTACAATACGGGAGTGAGCTTCACTATTGCTATCAGATCTTCCTTCATATTTAGAACTTGAAATTCAAAAATGAACTTAATACGCAAAAGAGATTATGGTAAGCAACTAGATAGATAAGCATTCCTAGCGCACGGAATAACAGACGCCAGACGTGTTCTATGCGACCTGCTTTGGAGGGGGGTGGCAACTTGGCCTTGAACGCACCAATCACAGGGAAGCATCCTTGTATACCGCGTAGTAAACATCCATGTAAAAACAAACTCATTTGATTTTCAAAAGCATCGATGTAAACCTCCTGGATGGCATCGCGCTAAACTTCCACCGCGACTTACCTGCTCTGTTCTCTTCCATTCACTACAATGTGTTTGTTTTACATGGATGTCGACATCGACCGCGACTTAACTAGTAGCATCCACCGCGACCCACTTGTTCTGTTCGTACCCTAATGGTCCCGGGTTCGATTCCCAGTCAAGGTCGTATAATTATCACTTGATATATTATTGTATATTCAAAATTTATAGTTTAAATTTTCGTTAAAGTTTATAATTTCTAGATTTTTGTGAAATTCTAGAGTTTATCAATTTGGATAACTTTATTTTTACAAATCAGTTTAAGAATTTTAGTATGCTGTGTAACTACAAGATTTCAACCCGTAATTAGATAAAACACATTACCATATAATATTTAGTTTTTTTTATTCTATGATCTAACTCGTAAATTTGAACATTGCCCACAGCACTTGACAGATTTTACCTTAACATATTTGATGAAAGTTTTGTTTTATTTTATCTCAATACTACTAATATAAAATGCTGTATGTAGTCTTACTTTCTTTTACGATTATTATATGTTTAATAAAATTTTATACAGTTTTACTCGTTTTTATATAAAAATTAAATCAAATTAACAAAGTTTTGCAATTATTTCTTAAAATTAGTTAAATCTTGTTACATAATTGATTCTTTAAAATATCTGGTTTTCAGGAGAGTACGACAACCTCTCTCTACAGCTTATATTGTTGGAAGGATAAATCAAAGGCCTGAGTTATAGTTGTTACAAAACTTCTACGGAACCCTCTCGCAGAACACAGTTTACGGTATGTTATTTTTTAAGCTAGGCCAATAATTGTTTGGTAGAAACGTTACAATATCTCTACAGACACTGAAAATTGAAAATTTAATAACTCGTTCTTAAAAAATGTTTTTTTAATAATAATGGTTTGAAAACCATTATTAATAAAGTTTTTTATACATTGGTGCTTAGACCCGTCATTAAAATGTGTAAATTACGATTTTTGTGTTATAGTAATATGATTGTTAGAATAAAAATATTGTTACTTATATTGATTCCAACATTTCTTTATATAGATAAAACACATTCATAAATATCCTTTTAAGATTATAGGAACATATTCTGTTTCTTAGTATATCTTCTCTTAAAACTAATAATTCCTAAATGTGAATAACTTGTAAATCAAAAATATAAAAACGTAAATTGTTTTGTATATAATATGCATTTTAATATAGTTTAAAATAATTTACTACAATTTTGATATTACTTTTTCTTTTCTTATCTTTAATTTTCATTAAATTTTTTATTTTCCAAAAAAATCACCATTTCTTTTTATTTACGAGAAAATTAATGTTATAGAAAATCCACTTTTTTAAACTACAAATTAATTTTTTATTTTCGAGATGTGTTTTTCCTTCTAAATTAGAGTCATCTGCATATAAAATTTTTTGAATAATGTTCCATACATAAGGCAATGTGTTGCCAGTTATAAATAAAGACTTCATTTTTAAACGGACGTTTATGAACGTGAAGCATATTATTCAAGTGTCTTGCAAGTTAAATTTCTCCTTTAAATATCACTTAAATTAAATAAGAAAATACAGATAATTATTAATAATAAATAGGTATAGAGTTGTTTTTCAGTCGCTACTCAAATTATAGTGTAAGGAAAAGGTACTTTGTTTTTTAACTTTATAAACTTAAAATATATATATTTTTTTAAATTTATAACAGAATATCTAAACCTATGAACCATGGAAATTTTTTTTAGGCTGAACAACTTAAGTATATCATAACGATTTGTTATTTATATTGTTGTGTAAAATTATAAATCTGTAATTTAATTATGTAAGTCTAATCCGTTTCATAAATTTCAATAGACATAAGCTGTGCAGGGAAAGTCAAAGAATGTTTATTTTAAATATTTTTAGTAATAATGACAAGTAAAATGAAAAATATTTTCAGAAAATTCCTTGAAACAACTTTTATGTAAAATCTCAAATTACAAATATATAGCGTGGTAAATATCCTTCTGATCAGTTGTAAACAAAATTATGTTACGTTATTGTGATGTTATATTTTGAACATAGATAGAAACAAATGAAGAGAGAAAGCTTAATTAACAAAGCGTAGTTTTTAAATTTTAAATAGCTGTTCAAATTATGAACCTTTTTAATTCCTTCTGTATATAATCTCTAACCTGTAGATCAATAAAAATTTACATATTACATATGTTGGATAGAAATTACATACTCTAGGGCCAAAAGTTTAAAAAACGTAATCTAATTGTCATTGAGAGAAAATGGAACCATTATTAATTAAAGCGTTTCCAATACGACCAGTAAAAAAAAATCCAACATTTGAATAATAATTTTCAATTGTACTTAAATGGTTTATGTACCTGTGTAAGGTAAGCTAGTAAATTATTCTATGAACACAATGTTGTACTAATGTAGCACACACATTCCCCTATTTAAATAAATACACTAATGTGCAATGAAGATTATTTAAATCCAAATCTGCGATTTCCCACTATAAAGTTATTTTTGAAATATTCTTGACAATACCGTTTAAAAGATATGGAAGGAATGTGAAGCAAAAAATAATTTTGTTGCATTATGAGAGCCTTCAATACCAGAAAACTTATTAAATGTTAATTATTTGAAGTACTGATAACATCTTCTTAAGTTGAATCCGAAGTTACAGTTAAATTGGTGTAAAACAAAATAGCTAAATGACTACATTGTGCCGGCTAGTAATATATAATTAGGTGAATATTTTAAATATGCACAACGTCATATTTACCTTTAAAATAACGGAATATATTTACGAAGTTAATTGGCAATTATAAATATAGAATACACACATAAGTATGACATTTTGCGTTCTCCAAAAACAACCTCTAATTAAAAACCACAACAATTGACCAACGATAACATTCCAGGTCAAACATTTTCATTATAATTATAACTGATGCTCAGAAAATGTGCTTACTTTAACGTTAGTTACGTAAATAACTAAGTAGAGTACACATACTTCCCTTCTGCAGTGTAAGTGAAACCAAAGCTGACTTAATATTTACAGTCAATTTAGAATACCTTTTATTAGATATCCATAACTTTGCTGGATTTACATTAATGCTACTAGTGGCAATTTAGTGAGTGTTCCTAACGATCACATAAATCAAAATGTTCCTTGTCACGTATTAGGTTGTACTTCTTAAAATTATATATATTCAGCAGAAGTAACAGTCCCTGATTGTACAAAATGTATCCATTTATTGCATTGACAAAGTAAAGATGGAAAACGTTTTTACAATGGGTTAATGTTCGAAGTGACATGTTAGTGAGTGTATTCAATGAAATCAAGAATTAAAAGACACTTTGGTAACTCACATTAGGTTATACTACTTAATATATAGTATTTGCCCACATCGTTCAGTGGTTGATAGTGTCCTGGTTAATCACAGAAACCAAATGAGACATTTTCAACACGTATTGAGTTATAGTTCCTAATTTAATATTGATATTAACAATGACTTAGTATACATAATAACAATTTCTTTAATCGACAGCAGTAATTAACAATGTATTAATTGTTAACTCCAGGTTAAGAGTTTTTTCATTGATCACAGATAGTAAAAGATACCTTGTCAATACGTATTGTGTTATTCTTCTTAATATAATATTTACGAAAAACTGTATCTAGGAGTACAGAAAATAGCTATTTATTACATCGACAGGAGTCTTTACCAATGGATTGATGATCTTAGTTGCAAGTTCCTCTGTGTTAAAACTGAATATAGAAATCAGAAGATACTTTGTCAACACGTATTAAGTTATTTTTATTCATATATTATTTATGAAGCAGATGGTAACATTGACTAAGTTTACATTCGTACCATTTATACATTGAGAGTACACTTTCATAAAGTATTAATGATTTTAGTTGCAAATTAGTGACTCTTTTTTATCAAAAGATATTTTGTAAACAAGTTAAGTTTTTCGTATTAATAAATATATATCAAAATATGTTAACAATGAATGAGTGTAGAAAAAGTAACTACTTATTTTATGGACAGCAGTTATTAACAATGTATCATAAGCGTTAAAATCAATAAATTTAAAATAATTAAATAAATACGTAAGGGCTGCAAAATGATTTAAAAATAAATTTAAACGTGTTATATGCGAGTTAATTAATTTGGTAACTGAAAGATAGCAGCAATAAAGCAAAGTCAAGTAAGAAGTCTACGCCCTGTGCTGGGTAGTGACTAGGATACCACAGAGCATTGGCGCGTAAAGCCAAAGGTCCTGTGATCGAGTCTAGATCGTATGTTTTTCACTTTAAATGTTATTGTATCTTCTACGATGTATAATATCATAGTTGCAAGTTGGTGAGTGTTCTCAATATTCGCAAAAATCAAAAGCGACCTTCTACCACACGTTATTCTTCTTAGTATGATATTCATGAAGAACATGGTTCTAGTGAATATGTGAGCACAAACTCATCATACTTTATATTAGAGACAGGTTTAATATGACTTTGGAATAATCATAGCTGTAACCCATTACATAAATATTACGACGGTTTCCTTTCAACCCTTGTTCCCATTGATTAAAATTAAATTACTCAACCAGTACTTCCAATGGGAAGGTCCACATCAAAGCAACTTCATCGTATTAGCGGCGACCTCAGACTTGGAAGTTTTTCCTAAACTTGTAGCTTTGAAACTTCATTCAAAGCAGTATTTGTTAGAAAATAAACACATGTTGAATGCCAATATGAACTTTCTTGAACTGTTTTAATATTCATTTTATTAGATTCTATCATTTTTACTATAATCACTGCCACATAGTGGAAATTTTAATGTCACACAAATTAAAATGAAACTTTTACTATAAATTCTTATAGGGGAGTAGGTAATAATTTCATACAAGTTGACTTAAGCAAAACCAATAATTCTACATACATTATAAATTACTGAAAGGTAAAAGTAAAACAAGACAAAAACTGTTAATGAGGTTTGGAAACATTAATTACAGCTTTTTAAACATCTGAGTTTGCATTGTGGTAATCGTAAGTACATTACGTTCCACAGCTCTAACAAGGGTCTGGATATTTTGAAAAGCTTTATGCATTCTTCAATTGTTTATAAAACCAGAATGTGGCTGCGATTGTCTTCTGTTACGTCATACACCATATACACTATTGTTCTTGAAATAGAAGTTTGATTTTAAGACTGATGATGAGCATTCGTTAATATATATATATATATATATATATATATATATATATATATATATATATATAATGAAAATAGTAATTAATAGAAAGTTGTAAATTAAATGAAAGATCCATACTTATATGTGCCTAATTGCTTACAAATTAAGGAATAATTAGAAAGTTCTATAATTATAAAAGAATGGTTTCCTCTACGTTTATGAAATGACACATTATAATATATTATAATATAAGAAAAATCCTTATGGAAAAGTAATAATTAATTTAAGATTTCAACATTTGGTTTTAATGTGATCACTAATTTTTTTGTTTTTGGAATTTTATCGAATTATTTTTATCACGTAAAATATTGAAACTATATTTTTTTTTAATCTAATCAATTTAGGATTTTCAGTTTCACTAAAAAGTGTCTAAATGTATACCATCTATATATAATCGAAACTACTAATCCTCCTTGATCAACATATCAAATATAAGTGTTTTATGTTAAATTTGTTAACATTTTGTATGTAATTGAAACTAAAATTGATGCATGTGGGGTGGGTTAGTGTAAACATTAAGGGAACTACAGTGATGGCAGAAGGGATATCTCCTACTAAATTTGATTAATTTTAATTAAATATGTATAATTAAAAAGAATATACATTTTGAAAAAATAAACATAGGGACAGAAAAGAACATACAGGGGTGATACTCTTAGAGTTATTTAGTAATGGAAATAATGGATATATAAAGGCTCTGTGTGATATTATAAAAAAATATTTCGTCTAATTTTAATTACTAATTCAAATAAAATAATTATTGAACTACACAACTAACATGGTTGTGTTATTATTCAATTACGTAGGACTTATTGTTCTTCAATATGTCAATAAATATATTTATTATATGTTATATATATATGTCAATATATTTGCTTTCATTACAAAAATGTATCTATATCATGCTTAATTTGATCACTTTCTTTGATGAATCCATCATAATTAAATCACAGCTATTACCTACAGATATACCAGGGCTATCCAGAAAGTAGCAGACGTTTTGAAATAAAATATAAACAAAGTGAAAAAAAAAACAATTTTTACTATATACATTTTGAAGGTATACTCTTAAGCTATTTTTCTACATAATCGCCATATAAATTAAAACATTTATCATAAAGTGGTACAAGCTTTTCAATGTCCTCTTTGTAGATATCTGCCGCCTGAGTAATAGGATCAACGCAACTTACTATGTTATCCACAGTAACAAAAAAAAATAACAATAATAAAGCTTAATTATTTAGGCCTTATAAATATTAAAACTTGTATCTGAAATTGTATGTAAAATAAAGAGTAATAAAAATGTTGAATATAATATATTTTAAATATATTAATGAGACTTACCGTCACAATAGTCTATATTTGTAAGTAGTTATATCACTACGTCCGTTTCGGCTATTCAGCCATTTTCGAGTGTTTATAACAACCATAAAATTTAAATTGTGTTATAAACCAAAAAAATATATTATAAATATATTAATAATTATTTTATTAGTTTATTTGATATAGAATGGGAGAACTTATTTGTTTAGCTTTATGAGCAATTAACTTTACAAATAAATGACTCCACACTAATTTTATTGTACATATTTATCATTTAATAATAATCAATTAATAATTTAATGTTCATTTACAATCATAAAAAAAATATTCATCAAAAGACATTGTTACATTCTAAAATTTTGTTGGTTAGATTTTCAGACATATTGGTTAGTAACACATACAATTGTTTTTATTAATCTGCCTAAGCTTAGCTCAGTATTTAATTATAAATGTATCTCGGGTTTGGGGTTATCGTGCTGGCTATTCTAAAATAGTCTATTATATATACGCATTTTATAAAAAAAAATTAATACTCTGCATAAAATTTTATGATGAACAAATTGTGATTTCTTATTTAAGATTATGCCTGGGGGCTAGGCTTGTCCAGATAGAAGTATTTCTTTTGAAATAATAATCTATTAATTTGTTAATTGTTCAGTTTCTTTATTGATTTAATATTCAAATAAGTTTTATATTACCAGATTTCACTGCTCTTTAATCACTGACACTTTATTTTTTATTTAAAAAAATGTTAAAATAGCTTCACACACGCTTAACTCATCTTTACCGTATAGACTCTGGGACGCCTCTCTTTCGCGGCTTCGTCTTGTTTTAAAAATTCCTTTTGATCGCCATTAGCGTGTTGTGATTGGCTGCTGATTATCACGTGGTCTTCCGGCTTGATTTCATTTCTCCACTTGCCGAGTGCAGGCTGTGTCTTTGCATATAATGTACACTCCTTCTATTTGATATCTCGTTTTGGATTTATTAGTTCGTTTGTTTAAACATATTCAAATATCTAGATCAGGTTTTTAGTTACAAATTGGCTTTACTTTATGTTAATTGAAAATTAATATGAAACTCAAATAGTTTATTGTACTACTCCACGTACTTTGCAATCTGTTTTCCTACATATAAAATGAACAGCTGTTGTTTTAAGACGGCTATTCTAGGAATTAGGAAATCTTATATTTTTATTTATCGTATTTCTAATTTACAATTTTTGTAGGGATACATTATTCTAATGTGTTTGCTCATTTTTGGATGAATGTATAAGTAAAACTTACTGATTACTGAAAATAATGCTTTTGGAAATGGTTCTATTAAAACGATTGGTTCACATTACATATCTTAGAGTCCAATTATTTCATCTAGCCTATTTGTAGGTTAGGCCTAGTTTATACAATTTGTTGTTAATATACTATTCTAATTACATCAGTTTACTTGTGATGGTGGTTACATTTTATTATTCTTTTTAATGGTTTGGGTAGTTTGTAGTGTGGATATTTATTAATTATAATAGTACCATTATAATTGCTCCTCAAATAATTTTGTGAAAATTTTGAATTTGAACATAAATTATTTTGATAATGGGACTTCAATTCTCTACAATATTTTCTGTTTCACAATATTCTAATAACAAACATCTTTTATAACATAACATAACATAGCATAACATTAACGTTTTGACTAATATTCTAACATAATATTCTTTGATAACATTTTGGCACTCAGCCCTAAATTGTTTTATAACATTCAATATAATTATTTTTTCCCTTGGATATTGGGACTACATGGTTGATTTATCTCAATTGGTGTCTCGATCACTGGGGTTTTGGGTCATTGGGAATGGTTCATATATGGGGTTGTCACTACACATTTATGTCTTTGGGTTTTCTGTTTGTATGGGTCTATAATATATGGTTAACTAAGATAAAGGGGTTTAATATTGTTTATATAATGGGTACACATAACACAATTATTTATACATGTAAGGATAATAATAGTTCAGGGGTTATGATATTGTTCACAGGTTCAATTGTTAATTCACATACATACATTGTTCACATGGAGAATGGTAGGGTTCACATATAGGGATATTCACAAACTTGGGGTTACTGTTCACTTGGGGAATGGTCATAAGTATCACTTATTATAGTTCGCATGGGGTATTCACAATTTATTTTCTTCTGTGTGTTTCATTTACACTGATTCTTCTTCTGGTCTAGTTTTATTATTGGTCTGTACAGGTTGGATGGTGTTATGATATTTTTTCAATAACGAAATATGATATGGTCCAAATGTTTTATGTTGATCGTTTTTGAGTGTGTAAGTTGCTTTTCCAATTCTCTTTAATATTTTTAATGGTCCTATATATATAGTGAAGAGTTTGGCTGTCTCACCGTATCCTTGGCTTGATTGTGGAAATGTCTTGACTAGAACTAGTTCATCTTCTTCAAATGTGGTGATTTTATATGTTGTATTAAATTTTTCTGCTCTCTTTGCTTGGTTTTTTCTGATTCTGCTGCATCTTGTAAATTTATTGGAATAGGATAACATTGTGCTCTATAACACTCTGGTTTATCATCTGTATTCTATGTTTATATAGATTACATCAACCAGGTTGCTCTGAAAATACTGTCTTGTATTTGGAAATTAACTCTATTATTTGATCTTTCTGTAACTGGCTCATTCTATCATTATCAGCAAACATATTTCTTAATTCTATTTCATTTTGATTTTTAGGCTTTTTATAGTATTTCATACATTTATTATTTGTCCATTCATGTCCTTCATTGTCGTCGTACTGTATAATCCGACACTATATAGCTTCACCTTCTTCTTCCTCAAACTTGACGCAAATTATTTCGTTTTCTTTACTCTTGAACTTTATCATTTGTTCGTCGAAGTCTATGATCATTCGAAGTTGGCTAATTGTGTCCATTCCAATTATACAATGTCTAATCAAATTTGGGACAAGTATACACTGTATATCAAATTCATACTGATTTATTTTCGCCTTTAGTTGTAAGATTTTTGTAACTCTTTTCGATTTTTGGTTGAGTGCTGTCGTGATAAATGTATTAGTGAGCGGTAGTTCTTCAAATTGTCCTAGCCTTTCCTTATGGTTGTAGAACCAAATTTCAGAAATACATGTTAAACTACTTCCTGTGTCTATGAGAGTTCTAATACTTATGTTATTGATTTTAACATTGATTTCTGGACAATTCCTATTTATTGTATTTTGGTCGCTGGTTGTGTCTTCTTCATTCAAGAGATAATCCTTTTCACAATATAAGTTTGAAATGTTTATATTTGTATATTTTCCTATCATATCTCTTTTTTCTTCGTTTATAGGCCATATTCCGAATTCTTGGTTTATTATTGGCACTGGTATTTGTAGTGAACTTGTATCATATCCACCTGTACGGCCATTTGTTGTCGTCGTCTGATCTATACCAGTGCTTTGGAGTTTAACTCCTCCTCACACTGTGTAGTGGTCTCTTCGTAGTTTTCAGTCGGTGGTTTATTTGTCAGGGCTATCATCTGGCATACCCTCTTCTGTTCTGTTGTGGGGTATTCTGTATTTCTCCTCTGGTAGGGTTGTTGAGGTTCATAGTTCGGTTTAGATGTTATTGGGGATCTAAAATTTGATTCTATTGGTCCGGGATGTCGATCGTAGCTCCGTCGATCTTCTATGTTTTTAAACCTATTATATGGACGATTTTGATATGTCGGTGCTCTCGAATTCGAAAATCTTCTCTCCGGTTGGTATGGGTGATTTCTCTCAGGTTTGTATTCAGGGTTGTAGGGCTTAAATTGAAATTTGTTCTGGTATTGTTGCGGTGGTTGTGTGACGGAACCCACGCTGTTGGGCCGGCGATCCTGTGTCCGGCTCCTTCGCTTGGGCGTCCGATCTTCGTCAGGATGGTTTGGTGGCGGATGGGTGCTTCAAAGATGCAACAGGTAGTTGTGGTTCAAGGTGTTTATTGAACACATAAAGATCTCTGCTGGCTATCCTAAAACTATACTACGGCAAGGCAAAAGCTAGTCTAATATTCCCCCCTTTTTACGGGTCTCACACCGGACGCTGTTACTTCCAGACTGCCAGTTTCCCGGCTTGCATCCAGCGTCCCCCCCCCTCGTACTCCAGACCTCCTGCGTCAGCAATCTATGAACCATGCATCTCTTACCAATTTAGTTCTATTAGGTTATTATTTATTATTATTAATTATTATTTATTACAAGGTGGAGGATACTTGCCACATTACCCCCCCGCTTACCAGAGTCGGTCCCTTCGACTCCATTACAACTTTTCTCCCTTCATTTTCCAACGTCTCTTTGCTGGACCACCAGGACTTGTCTGGGGTCGGTCTAGTCTTTGACCACTTTTTACTACTGTACTTTGTACTTTGTACCTGATGTGTTTTTATTATTATTTTGTTTTTGTTTTTTCAACATGTTTCAACCTTTTACACTTACATCATGGCTCTCCATGATGGTCGGAAAACCTCTCTGGCAAGTGTGGTAGCAACCTCTGTATCCTTCAACTTGTATTTTAAAAGAAGTTAACTATCAAATGTATGCATGGCTTTTCTTTTTATAAATATTTTAAAAAAATTTTTTTTGCAGAATCTGTGTCTAGAGTACGATAATATTATTTACGTTTTTATAATTTAAATGTTTCCTTTATAAGTCTGCTTTTGCCTTTTTTTTTTTTTTTTTTTTTTTTTTTAGAACACTTAAATTTATAGTGTGAAAAAAAAAATTTCTTTACTAATACATACATAACCTAACATAGATTTTATCTCAATTTGACATAACAGCTTAACATTTTTTGTCTTTATACATAAGATTATAACTCTTTATCCATAAGAAAGATTATAAGACTATAAGAAACCTAATTAAAACTTATTTTTACGAAACCAGCAGAGATCACTAGCCTAAAAATACATTGCATCTTGTAAAATCCATTCTAACAATTAAACAACATAAGTATTTGTATTGCTAGCTGTAATCATGCTAATTTTCATTGTTAATAAATTTACCCCTAATTATCAATTTATAAGTTTTTTTTTTTTTTTTTTTTTTTTTTTTTTTTTTTTTAACTGAAGATTTTACATTGATCATTGTTACAATAATATGTGTGTCTATTTTTATGAAATATAAATTTTATTATTTCTCATTTCCTCATCTCTCGATTGCTAAAAATAATCATTTTAAGTGTTTTTTTTTTTTTTTTTCTCTGAAAATTCTAAAAATTACTAGAATTTTCAAATTTACTTATCAAATTTATATATTTAAAAAAAAATTGTTATTAAATTAGTACTGAAATTTCATTAAACTTTAAAATTTATATTCCATGTATCTCAATAGAGTCCCTTACTTTTCTGATAAAAATTAAACCCTCTCTTCTTATGTTACTAAAGCAAACTGTTACATTGTTAATTGTTTAGTTATTAATTGATTTATAATTCTCAATATGTTGACTTAATTATGTTAAACATAAAACCTTATAAATATTATAATAAAAATTAACAATTTTTGTATGTACGTGATTTTTTTTAAAAAAAATGGTACTCGTGGAGTGTTGTTTGCCGAGTTGTATTTTCCGGGACTTGCAGTCCAACAGCAATTTGGCGGTTGGTTGCAGCTGTCAATTTTCACTCTCATGGTTCCAAGTTTACAAGGATTTTTGTGTCTCAATAATATGGTCTCATGTTCCCCACACTCTTTTCTCTAATTTAATAGAAATAATCCAGTATTAATACAAATTCATATACATAACATTACATAACATAACATTTCTACATTCACATAACTAAATTTTTTTTTTTTTTTTTTTTTTTTTTTAGAACATTCACATTCTCAAAGCATAATTATTTTGTACAAGACTTTAACATTGTGTTTCTCTTCATTATGTTTAAAGTATGATTAATGAAGGCTGGATAATGAACTGAAACCTTTTGTGAATCAATTGTGATTTTTTTTTTTATTTGTGGCAATTTTTTTAATTTTTTTAAAATTTTTGGAACACTTAAGTTTATCATAAACCGTGAGGCGATTATGACATTTCACTTGGAACAAGTTACCTCGTTCATCCCTTTTGTAAACAAATTTTATGGTTTCATTTCATTTTCCGAGAAAAAAAAATGTTCATTTTTGTTATTTAACATCTGTTATGTGCAACTTTCTACAATACTTATTATGATTTTCTCTTTTATATAGCAATTCAAATCTTCCCATTTGAATTCTATCTATTCTAAACCTGTAAAGGAAAACATTTCCCATTACTTCATTAATAATTTTTTTTTTTCTTACTTATGTATGCCATGTGTAGTGTGGCCTCATCCCATTCTTATTCGCACTTCCTTCTGTGGTGATTGTTTTGGTTCGATTCGCTCGAGTTTTATCACTGTGTCCCCTGTTTTCTTAGAATCTGTGAAACATCTCAATATACCATTTTTTAAACATTTTATTTTGAAATATTTATAACATGAAAATAACATAAACACTATTCCACTAACTCCATATAGTGCCCAACTTACTCTTTGCATTACCTTTATATTAAAGTCTTTTTTTGTTTTAATGTGCAGCAGTAATTTATCTAATCTTATTCCATTTGAATTAAATTTATCCATATCTCCCAGTTCTATCATTGATTCGTTTGTTATTTTTAAATCCGATGTTAACATTATGTGTTCATCCTTTGATAGTATTTGTTTTATGTTTGGAATGTGTAATGATTCAAGGTCACCCTTATAATAATAATTTCCATTTATGTGTGCTAATAGTCTAAAGTTGTCCCCAATTACTTCACAATTCGCAACGTTTTCCAAAATTCCTGTACTGTTAATGTATATAGTGGATGAATTTATTAATGTATTATTATAACATTTAAGTGTAATGTGTGTTTGTTTGTCTGTGCTGTACAACCAATCATTTCCAATTCTTATAAATATAGGTGATTGTAATTTACTATATATTTTTCTATCACAAGAACTTGTTTCCATCCCTTGAAACAGTTGTCCCATGCAACTTGACTTTACATCCCCCTTTATTCTAGAATCTAACTCACAAATACTCATTGGCCCCATTTTACATTTATTAATTTGAATATCTGACATTTCCACCAAATTTTGTCTGCCTGTATTTATCAATAAGTGGTTGTATTGCACTTCCCATTTTAACCAGTGTTGTGTGTTTTTATCGTAAACTGGGTATGTCCAAACCCTATAGTGTTCAAAGATGTCTGTTGGTGTACCTAAAGGAATTTGTACTATTAATTTCAAAATGTGTCCCCTTGCATAAGATTGTACCCTTGATACGTCGTAGAAATAGTGTAGATTTGCTTGTTCTGCTTCAAATGGTAAGTGTATGTAGCTTGGTAGGTTATGTTCAATTTCCCTTAATATTTTTAAAAATGTGTCTGGCTGTAGCAGTTTTGAACTAACCTTCCCTGTGTGTGTGTATTGCAACGCCTGCCTAAACTCTATTATTTTTATTTTTGACTTCGTCACTGTCTGTTCTAACTGTCGAAATGCTGTGTTTAACTTTAAGTATACCAATAGCAAGTTTATTGAATTTTTCAGCCTTGATGCAAGTTCTTCTATTGTTGAATAAAATGTGGATTTGTAATTCATTAGTATAGTCATTACTTTTTGTATGTTGTGTGTGTTTGATACTATGTGTGCGTTTATGTCTTTAACTATGGTCAATTGTTCGTCAAAACTGTGGTAAATGTCCCCTGCAAAGTCTGACAACCTTCCCAATTTCCCATCTATTGAATTTAAATCATCACTGTCCATTGTGCCAAATAAGACTTTTAACATTTTCCCTACAGCATTCATTAATCCCCTTTTTTCTCTTTTTATTGGAATTATCGCGATTACCCCTTTTATTTCTGACAGATATCCCTGTAAGTTAACTTTAATGTCTTCAAATTCTTCTTTGTAATGCGAAAATAGGTTTTGTTTTTCAACAGTATTATTATTAGTTTGGTTTTGTGTTGTAGTGTGCATTAATTTTCTCAAAAAAATTTCCTCTATTTTTACTGCCTCATCTAAACCAAGACTTTCTTCTATTAATTTTGAAATGTTGTATTCTAATACTATGTTCCATTCAGACCTTGTTACCAAAACATCTGTTTGTTTTTCAAACACCACACCCGGTGTGTTTTTTGCAATTTGTTTTGCATTTATTAAATTCAATAACAATATTACAACCTTCAATATTTTAAAAATACAATTGACTGTCATTACTAAAAATTTTGTTTAGTTTAATATAAGAATATCAAGGTATTTCTATTGTTAAGGATTTCTCTTACTTACCCCCCCCCTTCTTTTGCTAGTGCCTTACTTGATTGCTATCTGATTACACTCACTGTATTACTGTGAATTGCTACTTCCCAATAATAGTTTAGCTTCAGGTTTTTGCTTACAGCATGAAATGCAAGTTTGCAAATTTTTGCAAGTGTTCAATGTTTCCAGCTATGTTCTGCTGTGTTTCCAATCTGACATCCTGTTATTCTATCACTCAAGAATACAAATACCTTGACAATGAAAAATGTGAACTTTTATACATTGAATATATAGCTTGAATAAGATTGGGTTTTCTATTTGTCATTTTTTACATAAACAAAATATAATTCTAGCTTAATTATGCCTTATCATATAACACATATTTTTATTTATTAATATTATAAAAGTTTGTTTTTGTATGACCTAACATACTGTCGCACTTTTCGTGGTGTGCGCCTCACCATTTTCGATTATTCTAATGGGGTTTTATAAAGACCTCAAACTTGAAATCAGCTAAGTGCCCCAGGGGTTTATTGCGTCTGTGGCACTTGCCTACGTCCTGCAGTTAGTAAACTGACTCATTTTTCCTTTTTTTATATTTCATGCAATTTCTTGCAATAATATTCGCCATTTTATGTAGTTTCTTACCATAAAATTCCCTACTGTTGTTCTTATAAGAACCCTTTTTCGTGACATTTTCAAAATGTCACCACCCTTCTTTTAACCTAAGCTTAAAATTATTTCGTTTGTTTCCCAATTCAAACTTATTTTCTCATAGACATTTACTCTACATTTTCACATTTACAATATTACTATTAATATTTCACTTGACCATAAGTTTTTTTTTTTTTTTTTTTTTTATAAAAACTACTTTCTTCGTGTAGTCACGTCGCATAATCAGTAAAATTCCTCACACCTATTCATATAACTCTCTCAATCACTTTCAAATCCTCATATATATATATATATATATATATATATATATATATATATATATACACTATTAGTGCGAGTATGCCCTTTTCGTCATTTTATTATTGATTTATCTACCTTTGACAACAGTGGGTTATCATAATTATTTTATACTTCATTATTTATACTCAATTCAATACTTTAACATTTTCCCGATCCACATATTTCCAACTATAACAATCCTCAATATTATTCATAGACCATATAACTTCTTTGTTTATGGATCCTTTATACATTTTATAAACATTGTAACGATATCATGATATCAATTAAATTAAACTAAATAAAATCATCAATCATGAAATCTAAAAATAAATAAATTAAATATAACTTGAATAAAATAATAAATATAGAACCATGTTAAGAAACAAATGAAGAGAAAACGGCAGATGCCGCCTGTAATAAAAATTGTACGTGCTAGGCTACAATAACACTAAGATTTCAAGAACCTTGAGGCCAACACGTGTGTACATAACGGAATTCTTAGGGTAGCAGAGTTTTTACTAGAAAAAAAAGAGAAATCAAGGGAAAGCAGCATTATAACGGTATCTTAGAAAAACGCAAGTAGAAAGTAGGTCGGCCAATCGGAGACGCTCCAAACTTAAAAAACACAACGGCAGAATTCAAAAAACAACCAGTAGGAATTGCGAAAGTCGTAAGCAGAGAAAGTTGGTAGAAATCGACAAATCAGCGAACAGGGCGCGAAAAACAGTGTTTTAGAGAAGGAACATTAGAAAATTGTTTGTTAGGGGAGTCTTACCAGAGTCGCCACGACGGAAGGTCGCGTACACAGCAGGAGTGCGCTGTGTACAAAAGAATAGTTTTTCTTTTCAGCGAGTAAGGGACAGGAAGTCTCGTTATATTTAAAGAGTTTTGATAAGTTTAAATTAAAGTTGAATTGAAGTAAAGTAAGTTTGAATTAGTAAAGGAAATTAGATTTGGAGTTTGTGGAGTTCTTAATAAAAAGACAGATTTGGAAAAGGAGTTTAAATTCACCAGAGGAAGGAGGGACCAATCATCGTAGAACAGGTGCTGTAATTTTGGAACGACTACAAGGAAGGAGAGACAGATTTGGGACGATTTCGAGGAAGAAGAGGCCTATTCGGAACGGCATCTGGGAAAGAGAGACAACGTTAAATACCAACGGAAAGTGTTTAAGCAGTGTGGTGTTTTGTGTTTTTTTTTGTTTAATAAAAGGATAAATTAAAGTTAGGTGGAGTGTAAAGTGCTAACTGACCGAGCAAGAAGGACCAGCAGATTTGATAAGTACAAAACCAATTAATTGTTAATTATTAAATTCACCTAGAATTGATTTCACTTTCGATTGAGCCATTCAAAAAACCCAAGACCCGAGATTAAGATTTTGTTGTTTTTTTATTTAAATTAATTGTAAAGAACTGAGCTAGCCGAGATTAAATAAAAAGATGATCAATGTTAATAATAATTTAAAGTCTTAAATAAAATTGTAAAGAAAAATATTAAACTAAAAGGAACTGATAATTTGAAGATTTTAACAAGAGTTAAAATAAAGTAAATTTGTAATTTTAAAAATTGTCTATGATAAATAAATTAATCTTAAGGAATGAATGGAGAGTAAATGTTTTCTAGATAAGTAAGTATAAATTTCATGTATATGTTTTATTGCTATAGTAATTTTGTTCTTTTAAAAATTAAAAGAAAGAGATTGTTTTATCCAGGTAAACGGTGTTGTTTATGAGTAATAATCATAAGTTGTTCCCTTTTAGTAGTGTTGCAAATAAATAAGTAAATCTAACATCTTAAATATTAGATTGACACGACAACGTGTGACTTTTAAATTAGAGTAATCAAAATATAATTATATAACATCTTAAATGTTATATTTGGCATTCCAACGTGTGGCTTAAATAATTAAAGGTGAAATTAAAATAATTAGCAAAGCAGGTGTTCCTAAATGTTATATTTGGCTCACCAACGTGTGACTTTTAGAAAAAATTAAATTAACTTAAAAAATTACACATAACAAACTTGCTTCAAATGTTATATTGGTCGCACAACGTGTGGCAAGATAAAAACATATAACAAACTTCCATTGTTATATTTGGCTCACCAACGTGTGGCTTTTGTTTAAATAAACTAGTAAATTAGATTAAAATTTATATAACATCCTAAAAGTTATATTTGGCGTCCAACCGCGGTGGCTCAATTAAAGTGAAACATTAATTGTTAGTAATAAGATTGTTTGTAGAATAAGTAATATAATATTGTTGCAGGAAAATTTGTGTTAGGTTATAGTATAGAATAAAAGTAGAATTGTTTTTTATGCTAACTAGAAGTAGGAAAAGGGTATTGGATTTAAAAATGGCTAATGAAAATGAAATTAATAATCAATTGGGGTTAGAGGCCGAACGTTTTAATCAAGAAGGGAATGAATTAGGAATGTTAGACAACAATAGAGGGCTAGAAATAGAAAATGGCGTAGATTCACGGGCGGGGACAGTAGACAGAAATGTAGGGCGGGGACAGTAGACAGAAATGTAAGCATAGCAACAACGACGGAAGGACAGTCAGGAGACGCGAACATGACAAGTTTACTAGCTTTTCTGAAAAATATGGAAGAAACTAGGGAAAAATCCGAAAAAGAAAAATGGGAGGAAATCCGTAAAATGAGGGAAGAAAATAAGAAAAACGCGGAAGAAATAAAAAATAGTGTAGCCTCAGTTGAAGTAAGATTAAACAAGAAAATCGAGGAGCGTTTTGACGGGATAAACAGCCGCGTCGAAAAAATCGAACAATCAGTCGCGGAAATTCGATCGGGCTTCGACGAAAAGCTGAAGAAAACGGAGGAAGAAATCGGGATTCGAATAAGTGGATATCGCGCGGAATCGGAGAATCGCGTAAAAGAGATCGAAAACCGTGGGTGATCGTGAACGCAAGAATAGAAGAATTCGCGGAAAAGGATGTAGAAATCGGGGAGAAATGCGTAAGAAATTTCGAAAGTAGCAACGAAAAAATCGACGAAGTTGCAAAGAAGACGGCTGAAGTTGCGCAGAAGCTCGTCGATTTAGATAGGAAAATTAAGAATGTACGAAACACAGGTGATGGCTATATTAACGAACCGGAAATAAGAAATATCAGTTTTTCAGGGAAGGAGCGTTTTCCAATACAATTTCTTAATATTATGAAAGAAATAAGCGAAAGTACCCTAACAAATAGTATAAATTGGATCGGTAGGTACCTTAAAGATGAAGCGTTGATTTGGTGGGAATTGCATCGAAGTAGTGTAAAGGAATTCAGGGAATTTGAGGGACAATTTAGGGAGAAGTATTTTAATGAAATAATTCAGGCTAAGATAAGGGACCATCTAGAGTTCGGAAAATTTCACGGGAGAATGGGCGGTGAAGCTATTTCGTATGTAGAGAATTTAATGCTACAGTGTTCGGAATTAAGCCCACCATTAACAGAAGATCAGCTAGTCTATAAGACAGGGAAACATTTTCACCCTAATGTATTAATAGCTGTAATTACAAGGGGAATTAAAAAGAAGCAAGATTTTATTAAATTATTAATGGAATTCGAGCATGCAAAAATCGAGCGGTTTCATGAAAGGGAAAGAACCGATGAAAATAAAAGGGAGTATGATAACAGACAAAATAATTGGGGTAGACCGATGAATGACAGACCGACCCATTGGCGTGAAAACAATGACCGACGACAAGAATGGCGAAGGACAGAAGACAATGCTCTAAGGAACACAGATGGCAGTGAACACGTGTGGGGTAGAAAGTTGGACGATTGTAGGAATGACGTCAACAGGCATGACTCTAAAAGTAAACAAGGCTACAGGAGAAGGAACGATAATACATAATTAGGAATAAAATTAGGAAATACCACACATAAGTAGGATACGTTGATAAAAATTAGGAATTAGGACATTAAATAAAAATATCATAGTTAGGTAATATTAGGCTAAAGTGTAAATAAATACTGGAGAAAATAACAATAGAAAAATGTAAACAAGGAAGGTGAAAGGATTTATGACCCACAACATATGGTCAGAAATTCCCTGCAAGTAGACAAAAGAAAGTAAGGGTCTATTGTATGGTTATGTGGCCAACCGCAATGGACAAAGGCATTGTTAGAAAAGGTTCTTTTACAAAATTGTAGTTCATAAGTGAACGGGCTAAGATAAAAATTTATTTCTTAGTATTCCAAAGGAAATTAATTTTATCTGGGGACACTGTAACGATATCATGATATCAATTAAATTAAACTAAATAAAATCATCAATCATGAAATCTAAAAATAAATAAATTAAATATAACTTGAATAAAATAATAAATATAGAACCATGTTAAGAAACAAATGAAGAGAAAACGGCAGATGCCGCCTGTAATAAAAATTGTACGTGCTAGGCTACAATAACACTAAGATTTCAAGAACCTTGAGGCCAACACGTGTGTACATAACGGAATTCTTAGGGTAGCAGAGTTTTTACTAGAAAAAAAAGAGAAATCAAGGGAAAGCAGCATTATAACGGTATCTTAGAAAAACGCAAGTAGAAAGTAGGTCGGCCAATCGGAGACGCTCCAAACTTAAAAAACACAACGGCAGAATTCAAAAAACAACCAGTAGGAATTGCGAAAGTCGTAAGCAGAGAAAGTTGGTAGAAATCGACAAATCAGCGAACAGGGCGCGAAAAACAGTGTTTTAGAGAAGGAACATTAGAAAATTGTTTGTTAGGGGAGTCTTACCAGAGTCGCCACGACGGAAGGTCGCGTACACAGCAAGAGTGCGCTGTGTACAAAAGAATAGTTTTTCTTTTCAGCGAGTAAGGGACAGGAAGTCTCGTTATATTTAAAGAGTTTTGATAAGTTTAAATTAAGGTTGAATTGAAGTAAAGTAAGTTTGAATTAGTAAAGGAAATTAGATTTGGAGTTTGTGGAGTTCTTAATAAAAAGACAGATTTGGAAAAGGAGTTTAAATTCACCAGAGGAAGGAGGGACCAATCATCGTAGAACAGGTGCTGTAATTTTGGAACGACTACAAGGAAGGAGAGACAGATTTGGGACGATTTCGAGGAAGAAGAGGCCTATTTGGAACGGCATCTGGGAAAGAGAGACAACGTTAAATACCAACGGAAAGTGTTTAAGCAGTGTGGTGTTTTGTGTTTTTTTTGTTTAATAAAAGGATAAATTAAAGTTAGGTGGAGTGTAAAGTGCTAACTGACCGAGCAAGAAGGACCAGCAGATTTGATAAGTACAAAACCAATTAATTGTTAATTATTAAATTCACCTAGAATTGATTTCACTTTCGATTGAGCCATTCAAAAAACCCAAGACCCGAGATTAAGATTTTGTTGTTTTTTTATTTAAATTAATTGTAAAGAACTGAGCTAGCCGAGATTAAATAAAAAGATGATCAATGTTAATAATAATTTAAAGTCTTAAATAAAATTGTAAAGAAAAATATTAAACTAAAAGGAACTGATAATTTGAAGATTTTAACAAGAGTTAAAATAAAGTAAATTTGTAATTTTAAAAATTGTCTATGATAAATAAATTAATCTTAAGGAATGAATGGAGAGTAAATGTTTTCTAGATAAGTAAGTATAAATTTCATGTATATGTTTTATTGCTATAGTAATTTTGTTCTTTTAAAAATTAAAAGAAAGAGATTGTTTTATCCAGGTAAACGGTGTTGTTTATGAGTAGGCCTAATAATCATAAGTTGTTCCCTTTTAGTAGTGTTGCAAATAAATAAGTAAATCTAACATCTTAAATATTAGATTGACACGACAACGTGTGACTTTTAAATTAGAGTAATCAAAATATAATTATATAACATCTTAAATGTTATATTTGGCATTCCAACGTGTGGCTTAAATAATTAAAGGTGAAATTAAAATAATTAGCAAAGCAGGTGTTCCTAAATGTTATATTTGGCTCACCAACGTGTGACTTGTAGAAAAAATTAAATTAACTTAAAAAATTACACATAACAAACTTGCTTCAAATGTTATATTGGTCGCACAACGTGTGGCAAGATAAAAACATATAACAAACTTCCATTGTTATATTTGGCTCACCAACGTGTGGATTTTGTTTAAATAAACTAGTAAATTAGATTAAAATTTATATAACATCCTAAAAGTTATAACATCTATTCATTAATTAACATTTATCTCTTTTATTTATCAATTTTAACTTCACAAAATCAATTATCTTTCATGCTAAAAAAAAATCATTTATTTATTTAAGAAAAAAAATCAAATCTAAGCTTAGTTTATTTCTACTTAAACTTATTATCTGGATTATACAGTAATCTAATAACACGATGTCTAGAAGTATGAAAATTTTAGGAGGATAGCATAGAATGTGGCATTAGTGCCTGAAATGTAAAGAAGAGTTTTCAGGAATTCTCCTATTGTAAGACAACGTTCAAATTAGTGTATGTTCCATCAAACAATTTTAAATAGCATTCATACATCCCAATTTACATTTTTTTTTTTTTTTTTTTTTGAGAAAAAAATCATTATCAATCATTATGTTCTGCAATTAAAACAACAATTCATTATTGCTTACACTATACTCTCAATCATTATTATTTTAGTTTATTTTTCTTAATAGACTATAAGACTCCTTTTTCACTTATTCATAGTTTTTCATGATAACTACGGTATGTTAAATGTATTTTATTTAAATTGTTTATTTAAATTCGTAGCATTTGATCGTTCTTTCCCACTCCTTGTTTAGCCTTTTACTTAGACTTTTCTAGTCTCCACCTTCTAGTGTACTTCAAATCACTTCTTTTTGAGCACTTATATCGTTTAAAAACTTCCACCTCTACATTGTTATGTAAGTTTTGTTCAAAACTTACTTAATTAAATTAGAACCCCACACAACAATTCAAGTTATGAAAATTTACAACGATACTGCTCATTCGTTGATTTTTCAAGGCTATTTTAAAACTCCTTTCACTTAAAAAAAAAATCTAGAAATCTATATTTTTTCAATTTATTTTAAAAGAAAATCCTCAAATATATATATATATATATATATATATATATATATATATATATATATATATATATATATATTATTTAATTATGGTTGCTTTATTCCTTTTATAAATTGTTTATCCGAAGTTAATTAATTATGTTATCCATTTTTCGATATTTCAATAAACAATTGTACTGACATTATGTATAACATTTTTTAAATTTTATTTTGTATTTTTTTAGAAAATTCCCGGTCAAAATAATGTGCTGATGTTATACTAGCGTATTTTCATTTTATTTACTTTACAAGGTCTTTTAAATTTGATTTAAACTCAAAGTTTTCGTCCCATGTTAAATTTGTACCTCGCTACAAGTGTGATATAGGCCTATCATTCCGGTAGTTTCCTTTTGTCAGCAATCTGTATGACTGCAAGAGATAAGGTTACGTCACCGCGCTCGACGTCTGGATGCTATATGTTGCTCTCTAAGTCATAAATCTTGTTTCTTTAACATGAACTTTAGAAGTTTTTAGTTTCTTTATTTCGAATCGAAATCTATTAACTTTATTTATTTATTTTTAGAATACAATATACTGTTATTATGTGTTAACCTTTAACTTCAAAATTTTGTTCTGTTTTTTATGAATACCCGCTTCGCCCGTTTCATATACAGAATGTCTTTTTTGCGTTATTCCGGTCCCGTATAATTATATGTACATTTCCTTTTATTACGGATATCCTCTTAACTAACGTTTATTTTTTTAGTTTCAATTTTTTTTATTGTTAGCTTAGGTCGTAATCCTGCAACCGTGATGGTTTTTTTCTTATTCGTACCGGCCTATTTTGTGTTGTAATGTATAATGGTACATTATCACTTGTGCCTGGCAAATTAGCCATTATATCTGGTATTACTCCTTCATTAATTATGCTAACAGTGTTCGTAGCTGTTGTACCTGGTACGGCGTTATTTATCATTAAATCTGCTTGCGAATTCTTATCTGTATTAGCATTACACTCATTTAATGGTTTTGATTTCCGGCATTTTGGTTGTAGTTTACCTTTAATTACTTCTAAACATGGTTTAATTCTATTAATATGTACCAACATTTCTCTATTTCTAACTTTTAGCATTACATTAAATTTTGAAATTATTTTTATTATTACGTAAGGACCTCTCCACAATTTAGTTAGTTTTTTAACTCTATATTTTTTTAGTGCCGGTGTATATAAATATACAAACTGACCTGCTGAATATTTATTTTGTTTTGTATTTTTATTATAATTTTTCCTTTGTTTTTCAAATTGGCTTAATTGGTGGATTTTCATTTTTTCATATGCTTCTTTTAATTGTGATCTAATGTTTTCTATGTAATTGTCATAAATTAGTGTGTCTTCCGTGATTTTAAGTGTTGACTCCATGGGAGTGAACATTTTCCTTCCATACAATAATTCAAAAGGGCTATACCTGTTGTTTCATGAATTTGGCTATTATAGGCCATGGTGACATATGGTAGAATTTTATCCCAATTATTTTGATTTTTATTTACAAAGTGACATAACATTCTACAAATTGTATGATGAATTCTTTCTAACCTGCCGTTCGATTGTGCATGATAGGCTGTTGTTAAAATTCTTTTAATTCCCAACAATTTACATAAATTTTTCATTATTTCGGACGTGAAATTTGACCCTCTATCTGATATTAAAATTTCTGGTATGCCATACAACGAAATTACTTTTGACATCATTTCTTCGGCTATTACTTCCGCTGTGATATTATTTTCAATTGGTATAAAAGTTGCGTGTCGTGTAAAATGGTCTACCACCGATAATATATATTTATTTTTGTCCTGCGTTTGTGGTAATGGACCGACATTGTCTATTGCAATTACTCTGTAAGGTAGGGTTGGTTCTGTGAAAACATCCCCCAAAGGAGCTTTAGCCTTCCCATAATCTACTTTTTTTGCACAAGATACGCATGATCTAACATAATTTTTTACATCTTCTTCCATTTTTGGCCAATAAAATTTTTGTTTTACTCTATCCAACGTTTTTTTTACTGCCGCATGACCTGCTGTTATGAGATCATGGTTTAAGTGAATGACCTTATCTCTCATTACTTTTGGAATTAATATTAATTTTTCGTTTCCTGATTTAAAATATATAATTTTTTCCGGGCTAGTTTTATAGTTTTTATGTGTTTTTAAGATTTGACACTCCTCGTCTGTTATTTGGGCTTTCCGAATTTCTTCTAAATCTATTATTGGTAAATATTTTGGTGTTTTTACTACATTTACATTTGTTATTGGTATATTTCGACTTAATGCATCTACGTTCGTGTGTAATTTTCCCGGTTTATGTACTATTGTATAATCAAATTCTGACAATTTTAAATTCCATCTTACGATTCGACTCGTTGGGTCTTTCATAGATGCTAAGTAACAAAGGGCTTTATGATCTGTTATAATTGTAAATTTCCTTCCTAACAAATATGGTCTAAATAATCTGCAGCCCCAAACAACACCGCACATTTCAAGCGTACTTGCGTCGTAATTTTTCTCAGCTTTGTGTAAAACTCTACTAGCATATGCTATGGGGTGTGATTTTCCGTCTACCTCTTGCGACAAGACACACCCTAAACCCTCTTTCGAAGCATCTGTTGATAAAACAAATTCTTTTCCAAAGTCTGGATATTTTAGAATTGGTGCCTGTATTAACTTGTCTCTCAAAATTTCAAAAACTTCTTGACACTCGCGTGTCCATTTGAATTTTACATTATCCTTAGTTAATTCAAACAATGGTCTTGCAATTTTTGAAAAATCTTTTATATGGCTTCTATAAAACCCTGCCAAACCTAAAAATTGTCTAACGTTTTTAACTGTTTGTGGTATTGGAAAGTTTTTTACTGCGTCTATTTTCCTCATGTCTGGTCGTATGCCTTGTTCGTTTAAAAGAAATCCCAAATAATTTACTTCCGATACTCCAAATTTACATTTTTCTAAATTTACTGTTAAATTTGACTCTCTAAATCTATCAAAAATCTTACTTAATGAACTAATGTGTTCGTCCATTGTTGAACTGAAGCAAATGACATCATCCAAATATACTAAACAGATTTCATCCCTTAATCCTAAAAGTACATTGTTTATTACCCTTTGAAAGGCGGATGGCCCTACCTTTATGCCCATTGGTAATCTTGTATAGGAATAATGCCCCCAAGGTGATGAAAAAGCAGTTTTTGGCTGACTATCCTTTGTTAATTTTATTTGATGGAATCCTGCTTGCATGTCTATTACAGAAAAATACTTGGATCCTCCCAACAAATCCAATGTCTCGTTTATTTTTGGTAAAGGGTGTACGTCTGGGGTTATAACTTCATTTAGTTTCCTATAATCTACACAAAATCTAAATTTTACTTCCCCATTCAATGATTTTTTCCTTACTATTATTAATGGGCTATTCCATGGACTGTAGCTATGTTCGATTATACCTTTATTTAGCTGGTCATTGATCAATTCTCGTACTATGTGTCTATGCGCATGTGGAATCCTATGTGGCGGTACGTATATTGGGTTAGCGGACCCCGTATCGATTCTATACTCGACGTTTTTTATGGCTTTTAAAGTTTCATTTTCTGCACTAAAAACACTTTTATATTGTAATAACATTTTCATTAACTCTGTTTTTTCGGGAATAGGTAAATGACTTAATTTTTTCGATAGTTCCGATTCTATTATTGAAATTTTCCAATTTTCCTCTATTTTTTGATTTTCCGAAAACATATTTACTTTAAAAGAATTTTCAAGTGTTATTGTATTGGTGTCTAATGTCGCCAATAGAGTTCCTTTCTTTAACTTCACGTCTTTTGTTGATAAATTCACTACTTTTGAAAAACACTGTCTTGTTTCTCCTAAACTTACTATAGCTCTAGCGCACAAGATGTTAAAAGGCGGGTTTTCTATAGGCTCTATTAAAACCTCCCTATCTTGTAATTCCTTGGTATTCTTTGGGTTTTTATAATTTTTATTTTTAGATCCTCTAATCGTAAATTTTACTAACACTTCACTCAGTGCAGGCACGGTTGTATCGGTTTTGCAAAATAAATTATATTTACGTACTTCACTTCCCATATTTTCTGAAATTTTATGTAACTCCCTTATGTATACTAAATGTTCTTTCTGATTTCTCAAAATTTCTTCTTTTGACGGTTTTGTACCTGTCGATAATAATTTTATATTAGATTTTACTTTACTTTTTATTTTTGGTTGTAGATTAGTACTTAATTTGGGTTTTGTTCCCGCTGTTGTTGTTAAAAGCTTTTTGTTTAAAATTACTTCGGTTTTACTTGTTTCACTTTTATTTTCTAAAACACTAGATTCTATTTTCCGAAATCCCATCATTATTAATTTAACGTTATTTATTTTCACTATGCTTTCACCTAAGTCTATCACGACTTTATTTGGTCTTAATGCATCGTTTCCTAAAATAGCAGCATATTCTTGTGGTAATTTACAAATTTGGAGCTTGACTTTAATAAAATTTGAATCTGTATAAAACACTTCAGTGGTCTGACTCCCTACTATTTTTAAAATATCTCCTGTGACTCCTGTTATTAAAATGTCCTGTTCTTTAACAATTTCTGTAGCTACATCCAAATTTAAAAGGCTTATTTCTGCTCCCGTATCTATTAGAATTCGGCCCCATTTTCCGTTAATTTTTGCTAAAATTGATACATCAGTATTTTTATAATTTCCTTTTACTTTATTTATAGGTACTAATTTATGCGCCGAGCTATGTGTTTTCATAGTGTTATTTATTGTTGGTTGGAGTGAGTGCCGGCGCTTCGTCCCACTCCCTGGAAGTTTAAATGTCCGTTTCCTTGTGTTGCAGCCCCACCATTAATTTGGAATTGTGGCCTATTTTGGTAACTTCCACGAGTAAAATTGTGTCCCCTATTTTGATATTTTCCGTCATTATTTCCGTTATTTATAAATGGTGGCCTATTTCGTTGACCCTGTGAATACATTCCTCGAAAGTTCCAATTACCCCTGGTTGCGTTACCGCTGTAACCTTTATAGATCGGTTGACTATTTTGGGGATGTACATTTTGGTATTGCTGAGATGGTGGTATAAAAAGCCGCGCTTGATGTGCACCTCGATACCCTCTTATTGCACCAAAATCCCTATAATTATTTTTCATAGTTATACACTCTCTATACGAATGACCCTTTTTTCCACAACTGTAACATTTAATTTCATTTTTCATTACTGTCCCTACTGTGCCTAGAGTACCGCCTACAGCGCCTGTTAATTCAATGTTAATACTTTCGATTGCAGTGGCTATTGCTATGGCCTCTTGCAACGTTTTTGGAAATTTTAATTTTGTTAATTTCCCTATTTCACCTGCTAAACCCCTAGTAAAAGTATCCAACGCTCTGCGATCCGCGTATGCCCGCAAAACTTTATTAGCGTCTTCATTTTCCGTTACCGTAATCAATTTCTCATTAATATCTTTTATTCTGTCTGCAAAATTTTCAATAGCCTCGCCTCTACGTTGTTTTGTTTGCAATAGTTGTTCATAAATGTAACTATCGGGCAGTTTTTCTTGAAATCGCGGTTCTAGCGCGGCCCAAAATTCATCGAAAGTTTTAGCTTGTTGGCAAGCTAAGTCCATTTTTACAAATTGTTTTGCAATTCCTGACAATTTCATTTTTGTTAATTTTATTAGTTCCTCGTCTTTCCATCTACTAATTGATGCAATGTCCGCCATTTGATCTAAAAAATCTTTAACTGATTCTCCCCTTTTCTCCCCGTCAAAACTCGGTAACACTGGCACTAAACCCAAATGTAAATCTGATAAGTTTACTGTTTCATTAGCTAGTCTTGAAAATTCCATTTCGTTACTTTCGACCGTGGCTAACCTTTCTTGCAATGTTTCATTAACTTCTACCGCTTGCTTTAGTCTATTATTTAAAAGATCAAACGCTTCTTGCAACGAGTAATCGTTACCGTCGATCGGAATTTGTTCTGCCATTTTTTATTTATTAATTTATTAGTTTTTTTTCTTATTGACTAATTATAGGCCTAATACAAATTTTTTAACAATTTATTTTATTTTTTAAAGTTAAAAATGACACGCTACCCAATGTTATTCAGTTTTTACTAACTTAAACATTTCAATTTAATATATAACATATAAATATTTTCCGCCGCAAACTTTAAGATTTGTCCTGTAGTATTGGTCCAGTTATTGCACCAACACTATGCCTTTCTTTTTATGCGTAGGCTAAGCCTTTCGCATATCATTTGCGTAAGAAAACATTCTAAAAATACAATGCATTATTTTTTCCTTTATTATCAATGTAAAACTTTATTTCATTTAACTTGAAAATTATAACTTAAAAAAAAATTATTTAAAAATAAGCCAATACAGAAAAATCTTTCCTACCTTTTGTCTTGAAGACCACTTCTGACACCAAGTTGTGACGGAACCCACGCTGTTGGGCCGGCGATCCTGTGTCCGGCTCCTTCGCTTGGGCGTCCGATCTTCGTCAGGATGGTTTGGTGGCGGATGGGTGCTTCAAAGATGCAACAGGTAGTTGTGGTTCAAGGTGTTTATTGAACACATAAAGATCTCTGCTGGCTATCCTAAAACTATACTACGGCAAGGCAAAAGCTAGTCTAATATTCCCCCCTTTTTACGGGTCTCACACCGGACGCTGTTACTTCCAGACTGCCAGTTTCCCGGCTTGCATCCAGCGTCCCCCCCCCGTACTCCAGACCTCCTGCGTCAGCAATCTATGAACCATGCATCTCTTACCAATTTAGTTCTATTAGGTTATTATTTATTATTATTAATTATTATTTATTACAAGGTGGAGGATACTTGCCACAGTTGGTTTCGATGATATGGAGTCTGTGGTGGAGAGGTATAATTGTGATTTTTGAAAGAGGTAGGGTTGCTATTTCTCCTTCTCATTTCATTGTTTCTTTCCTCTGTGTCCTCTCTTTGCAGTAGAGCAGCGAAGTCCTTGATGGTGATAATGTTTTGGACTCTTTGAGCATCCTGGATCCGTTTGTCGAATTGCTCAACTAGAACGGCAATAATATCTTCTTCTGGAGGTTCAGGTGTCATAGATTTCATAGTTAGCACTCTATCTATGAAGTACTCACTTCTAGAGAGCTTCCCTCCGATTCGAAACCTTTCTTATTCCAACTTTTGTCTGGTGCCTTTTTGAATATCTCTACTCCAAAATTTTATAAGAAACTCCTCCTTGAATTGATCGAAATTCCTTATATCAAATTTAATAAACTGCCACCACCTTGCAGCACTCCCTTCTAAACTGGCTTCAATAACATCAAATAGGCAGTCTTGTTCATCTCCGATTTGGTTAATTTTCCTACTCGTGAGTCTTTCATAGTATCTCCCGAGTCGCTGGATGTATTCGTTAGGATTCGATTGTCTACCATTAAATTTTGGTAACGTTTGATTGATTAGGCTACCATTTTCTAAGTTATTCGATCCACAGGACGTGACGTGGATGTTCGGGTATCCGCTTTTTCCGATGGATTTTGGTACCCTTTCAATCATTTCTCCTACTTCCTGTGTAGTATCGATTGCCTATTAGAAAATAATTTGTTATTAATTTGGACTTCTTGTCCGTTTAATTTCTCGATAAGTGTTTCTTCGTTTATTGTCCGGTTAACTTTCGATTCTAATTCTTCAAGTTTATTATTAGTCTGTACTACAGCGGTTTCGATTTCTGAAAATTTCTGATCAAATTGTGCCTCTACAGCGTATAGTTGTGTGGCTAAGCAGTCTTTAAAATTTTCAATTTCTTCTTTTATTAAGTTTACAGTCGCTTCTATTTTATTTTCATTTAATTTCAATTTATTATCTAAATTAATTTGTAGACCGTTAATTAGTGAAGTAATTTGTTCCAGTAGGCCGATTGGTTGTTCTACAGTTTGTTTTCCGGTTTCGTCAACATCGGTTGCCATGTCTTCGCGCGCTTCCGTTTCTATCACTGCAGATGTAGATGGACGCAGGTGTTTCAATTTGGCTTCTTTAGCTTTGTCGGTTTGCTTTAAAACGGTACGGAGGTTGTATGTGGGGGGGTGCGTTGTCTTGATGGTTTTCCATTTTGGTTTATAAAAGCTTATTCTAATAAAATGACTAAATAAATTTCTTAATAACTACACATATATCATCTATCTCCTAAATTCAAATTTACAAGTGTCTTAATTTATATTTTGATCTTATTTACTTAATGACTAAATTAAATTGAAGACAGATTGCAAGTTTTCTAATTTAAAATAGCAAACACGTTGGGCTGCCAATTTTATAACAACCATAAAATTTAAATTGTGTTATAAACCAAAAAAAATATTATAAATATATTAATAATTATTTTATTAGTTTATTTGATATAGAATGGGAGAACTTATTTGGTTAGCTTTATGAGCAATTAACTTTACAAATAAATGACTCCACATTAATTTTATTGTACAATTTTATCATTTATTAATAATCAATTAATAATTTAATGTTCATTTACAATCATAAAAAAAATATTCATCAAAAGACATTGTTATATTCTAAAATTTTGTTGGTTAGATTTTCAGACATATATTGGTTAGTAACACATACAATTGTTTTTATTATTTTTTCTGCCTAGGCTTAGCTCAGTATTTAATTATAAATGTATCTCGGGTTTGGGGTTATCGTGCTGGCTATTCTAAAATAGTCTATTATATATACGCATTTTATAAAAAAAAATTAATACTCTGCATAAAATTTTATGATGAACAAATTGTGATTTCTTATTTAAGATTTTGTCTGTAGGCTAGGCTTGTCCAGATAGAAGTATTTCTTTTGAAATAATAATCTAATAATTTGTTAATTGTTCAGTTTCTTTATTGATTTAATATTCAAATAAGTTATATATTACCAGATTTCACTGCTCTTTAATCACTGACACTTTATTTTTTATTTAAAAAAAATGTTAAAATAGCTTCACACACGCTTAACTCATCTTTACCGTATAGACTCTGGGACGCCTCTCTTTCGCAGCTTCGTCTTGTTTTAAAAATTCCTTTTGATCGCCATTAGCGTGTTGTGATTGGCTGCTGATTATCACGTGGTCTTCCGGCTTGATTTCATTTCTCCACTTGCCGAGTGCAGGCTGTGTCTTTGCATATAATGTAAACTCCTTCTATTTGATATCTCGTTTTGGATTTATTAGTTCGTTTGTTTAAACATATTCAAATATCTAGATCAGGTTTTTAGTTACAAATTGGCTTTACTTTATGTTAATTGAAAATTAATATGAAACTCAAATAGTTTATTGTACTACTCCACGTACTTTGCAATCTGTTTTCCTACATATAAAATGAACAGCTGTTGTTTTAAGACGGCTATTCTAGGAATTAGGAAATCTTATATTTATTTATCGTATTTCTAATTTACAATTTTTGTAGGGATACATTATTCTAATGTGTTTGCTCATTTTTGGATGAATGTATAAGTAAAACTTAGGCTACTGATTACTGAAAATAATGCTTTTGGAAATGGTTCTATTAAAACGATTGGTTCACATTACATATCTTAGAGTCCAATTATTTCATCTAGCCTATTTGTAGGTTAGGCCTAGTTTATACAATTTGTTGTTAATATACTATTCTAATTACATCAGTTTACTTGTGATGGTGGTTACATTTTATTATTCTTTTTAATGGTTTGGGTAGTTTGTAGTGTGGATATTTATTAATTATAAAAGTACCATTATATGTTTTATGCTGGGTTTTCCCGTTGTCTTAGTTTAAAAATTCACAAATCATGATTATATGTATATATATATATTTTATATATATATACACGACTATTTCTTGCTTGATTTTGTAAGCAATCAGTTATAAAACTTTCATGAAAGCAGTTCTGATTAGTTGATTTATCAATTCCAACTGCGTCGATCGATAGATATTTTAGAGCTAAGGAAGAAGTGTCTCGTCCAATGTAGGTACGTGTTCGCCCTGGGTATTTCTTATCTGTAGGATCTTGCCCCCTTAAAATTACGTTGCACTGTAACCACTAAATTCAGCAAACCATTAACCACATGCAACTTTCTGTTGTACAATCACCATTACTAAAATGACTGCAGCAAGCCAACTAGGCGCAGCGCATTCACAAGGTCATCACAATGACAAATAAAAAAAACTCACTTTATTAACAGTTTGTCATTGAAATAAAAAATATTGATTATTACTGCTCATTCCATTTACAACTGAAATTACGGAGACCTTTAAAATGACCCAGGATTGTTTGTAAGCTTTAATTTCATTTTATTTTGGTTTCGAGTAGAAAACACTCAAACCTCATGAACAGTTTTACGTAATTTTAATGATCTTAAAACTGTCACTAGAACTTGCTTCTTGTATAACTTAGTTTTAGTTCAAATGCATTTATAAGAAAAAATGAACAACAGTAGCCTAAGTACATTAAAGAAACATTTATTATTAAAAAAATAAATATATAAAACAAATTTTCATACAATTAAAGATATCCAGTTAACAAAATAAAACAATACATTTACATACTGAATTGCTTACAGAGTGATCGAAACTGCATCTTTATTTATAACAATATTTTAATTTAAAATTACAGATTTACCTGTTTCTACCAGGCGTGTATTGTCATACACCACGCGTGATTCATCCACTGTTAATAGTTGTAATCGCACCGGGACTCCCTCCTACTATTGAACAAATTAATAAATATAATAAATCTTTATAAAAATTACAAGATTACTAATTTAAAAAAATAATAATGGAATAAAAATGAAACAATGAGAAAATTAATATTAATTTCCTAAATTATAAAACGTTAAGAAAAATATTAATAAATGTAATAGAATTTTTTTGTAAACGAGAGGGACTGAACGACCAGCCAACCAGGGAGCAAGGATAAGCCTGCCTGACCCAAACGATCAACGAGCCAGACCCAAACAACAGAGCAACTAGTTATCCGTCCAAGCGGACTAGTTGGGCCGCCTTGGCCCGTCGTCGGGCCTGATTGGCTCGTCCTTCCGACCTAATTGGCGGTTCGTTCGGGACCGGTTGGGCCGTCCTTCCGGCGTGGTTGGTTGGTCATTCAGGCCTTGTTTACAAACAAATTCTATTACCATTATTAGTTATTTGAATCCCGCTTGACCCGTCCTTCGAGACATAATTAATTTTCCTTTTCTTTTTATACACGGGTAGAGAAAGTACTTTTATTTATATTAAATTTTCTATTATGGAATTAATTTGAATTAATATAATTTAAGAATAAATAATAATTATACTAGGTAATAAAAACCGTAGCAGTGGTGGAGTTTGCTGTCCGTTAAGGTGATGACATCTGGTGCTCTGAAAACAAATAAAAACAACATAACAGTTAATATTTGTTGAAATGAAAGTTTGTGTCATTAAAAGTTTCATAAAATAAATAAAGATGCAGTTTATAGATAGATAAGGGTCTAAATTTTGTACAGAATAAAATACAATTTTCATTATTTTAAAATCTTATTGAAAAGTGATATTGTTAGTTTGATTTAACACAACTTTAGTTCGATTTTAATTGGTTCTTATTTTTAACATTTTGTTAGTGTTTTATTTACAATAGCAAACTCTGGATCAAGATCACTCTGATATGAAAAACATTTTTTTTTGTATATTTGTAAAAAATCATCATTTTAATCTATTTGAGTAATGCAGTAATCAGAACTAAAACGCATACGAAATTGTTCAAATTCACACATACACGTAGGCCTAAACCCTTGTCGTTCAATTTTTTCTTCATATTTGAACTGAATACAGGATGTTTGGAATCCAGATGAACGTTAAGTCCTTACATAATTTAAGTTATGTGCTAAGCGCTGTGACAAGTTTCTTGCATGTGATAAACTCAGTTAGATTTCTTTATGGCATAAAAATCCTGTTTTTAAAATGTAACACCGTATTTCCAAGTTCTTCTCATTTATATATTGAGTTCATTCAAGTGTGTGTTTCTATTTCAGAAATGATAGTTTCTGTCGTTTATCTTGTTATTTTATGTTTAACTAGATGAACTAGTTTCCATTAAAGTTAGGTTATATTTAGCCTACAATGCAACAAAACTTTGAAGGTTTCTTCCGTAGGCCCTACGTATAGCATTCGGTAAATTAGTTACTGTTATCACATTAAATGTAATAATATAGTTTCAAAGTTACTTTTATTAAGAGATTATAAAAGTGTGGTGTTTATTTGGCAAAAATATATTGACTAATAATTATTGTTTCTATGGTTTCAATTTCAGTCTCAAAAAATTAGCTTTAACTTCATTGTTGGAAGATTTAGAGTGTATGTTTAAATTTGTTTCTATAAACTATTATAGTAGTCTAACCATAAAAGTAAAAAGATATATAGACACCGCTGTTGAAAAATTAAATGGGACATAAAGTTGTTTTGTTTGTGCAATAAACTCTTCTCTTTCATTGTAAATTGTATTTGATTAAAAAATCAACCGTATAACTACGGCTTTGAAGGTTCATTTTGCCAATTATTCCCGAAGAGTATATTATTCCTGTTTGCTCGTGATTTTGCAAAATAATTTGGATCATTATTCTTCTCATTTATAACGATACGAAATGTCAATAAAGGACATCTGAAGAGTATATCATTTGTACATTATGTCCTTAAAAGTAAATTATATTTTTATAACCTGGTATAATAATTAATTTCCCAAATATATATAAATATTGACATCGAACCATAATCATCTGCATGAAATAAAAAAATCATGCATGCTTCATATCACACATTTCACCCTGTAGATAGGAAATAATTTTGTAAATAAATAAATGTATATACCGTGTGTCTCAAAAGACCCGGACCGGTTGAATAACTTGAAAACACAAAACATATTTTATATGATCTTTCCGGATGATAAAAAACTACTTTTTGTTAAATGAGACATTGTTACACATCCCCAAAAAATTGGGGGCTTTGGAGGGCAACTCAATAATCTTAAATGGAAACCCCTCATCAAGTGACCCCACAATTTAAAGGACTTATTTAGTAAAACTAGAGGTCGATATCTTGCTCTAATCTAAAATGGCGGCCGTTCAAATACAGTAGGCCTACTTGAAACAGCTATTGTCCTTTATTCATTTCATTCACAATTAGATGATGAATACGGGATAAAAAAGTATTAAAAACATTTGATACGGTTGGTTGTAATCATAATTAGTATTATTTCATATTTAAAATACGGCGATCCAGAAAGTACCAAGTAACAGACGTTTTGTCCTAGCGATGCATGCAGTGGGCGGGGCGAGCGACGCCATTTTGGCGTCAGAATGTTTCTACACTCAGTACTAGCGATGTTGATACTCGGGTGAAATAGATACTCGCAATACTCGGCTTCGAATTATTTCAATACTCGTATTATTAATTCGACATCGAGTATCTGCGCAGAATGATTATGCGCATTATGTGTGTGTGTTATATTTCTGTTAGATTGATCCACCAAGTAGCCTATTTATTTTTTTTAAACAATATGTGATTGACACTTGTAATACGTAATTAAATGTTATCCTGCCTCGACACAAATTCAGTAATTAAACGTAAGTACAATAATTATTACCAACATTAATAATTTAGTTATTATTTAAAATAAGTTAATTTACTATATTTTTTATAAAGATGGTAACCTATAAATATTTATTTAAATATAAGTAATAACAATTAAATAATAATTTAATTTACTTTATGTTAATGTGGAAATAAATTAATAGTATTGTTATTTTAAATTGAACTTGTTACCGAATCTAAATCATTATAACTCAAAATCGTAATGTTTAATTAATGTGTAGTGAAAAATCAGCTTAGAAACAAATTTAACCAAAGTAGAAACACCGAGTATTTTGTTTGGACACAACACTAACGAATATCGTTGTCCGAGGATACTCGCACACCGAGGATACTCACTATGACTCGCACATTACCTACTCCTTGTTCCTAGTTACGAGGATTTTGACCGAGTATTTTAATTCAAAACCGAGGATTTTAATACTCGGACTCTTCCGAGAATTTTGATACTCGGAATCACCGAGTACTTTAATTCGAACTCGCACATCACTACTCAGTACGCAACCAGCCGTGGTAGCTAGAGCATCATTCCTATTGTATTTTTTTAGACAGTGGAGTTTTAAAATGAGCGCTTTGATTGAAAATCCCGCCAGTTGTGAAGTGCGTGGTGTGATAAGGTTTTTGTTGGTAAAAAAATACAAACCATTTGAAATTTATCGCCAGATTTGTGACGTGTACGGCAAAGCAATGAGTGAAGCAGAGGTGCATTGGTTTTAAGAATGGCAGAACCGATGTTCACGAAGATGATCGCAGTGGTAGGCATAGTCTTGTGACTGATGAATTGTTGGTGAAAATCAATGATAAAATCCGTGTAAATCGTCATTTCACGATCACGGAACTCTCAGAACATTTTCCGCAAATTTCACGGAGTTTAGTTCATGAAATCGTGGTTAGTAAACTTGGATACCACAAATTTTGTGCCTGGTGGGTTCCGAAAAAATCCTAACTTTATATCTAAGATAATTTATATTATATTATAAGAAGAATTACAATAATTAAAATATATGAGTTTTGATCAAACTTTATTTTCTTGGACATCATTAATTTGAATGTTGCAACATTTGAGGAAATGTCTATTGTTAAAGTTTTTATTAAATTTCAGTAGTACATGACTACAAAACTTAAGTCATTAGAACTTCTTTTTTAAAAAAATAATATTTTAACAAATGATATAATAAATATTTTTAAAATCTTCAAAATTTTATTTTCAAATATACCGATATACATATTTTATTTCTAACTTGTCAACTTCAATTTTTAAATAAATTATTGTCTAACCCTAAATATGTTTGAAATATTTTAGGTCGTAAAATATAATTTTAATATAGGCTACATTGTAATATTTAAAAAAAAAGTGATTAAAATATATTAATTTTGTAAAATTTAAAGTAAAACGTGTAAAGTGAAGAACCTGTTTTGGTTATCATTCCGAAGGAGAAGTCATAGCCCTATATTGTTAGTAAGTTGAGCGCTCTTATAAGTGTTGGTGTGCGATATAAGCGCAATGGATCGTTCTTAAAAATAAATTTGTGAACAAATTAAAATACGGTATTCTTGACACGTAACCGCCTGAGTGATTAAATCTACTGAAATCTGGAGCTTTAGGTCTATTACGTGATGGGGGGGGGGCATAGATCTAAGTCTGGAAATCTATTTCACTTCAACAGATTTGTAGATAATGATTATTCTCTCAGTAAATTTTTTATCATATTCATATACGAGTATGGACAGTATAATACTAAAATGTAGAAGTAAAACCAAACACAAATCAGATATCCTAAAATTGTTTAATTATTGTTTCAATCTAATTTTGATTATAAACCATAATATTGTCACTGAGTTTTACGGTTTCAAAACTAATATAACAGCACAAATCACATCAATAACTTATGCAACAGGTTAGGATAGTTAGCCTAAATTAACCAATAACAACATAACCTAAGTCAAATGAAAAATATACGATTTGGATAATTAAGCATAGAATACAACGATCTACATTCATAAGTATTAATAGCAGACATTTATATACAACCTATTGTTAATAAACCACCCATATTCATTCAATTGCAAAACAAATCATTCCTAAAGCAGACGTAAGATATACTTATCTCTAAATTGTAAACATTCGAAATTTAGACGCCGACACACAAATTAACCACACCACTACACAACTATAACATCACATATCTTTATTTAAAATCATTTCATAAGATCCCAAACTTTATTTAAAAGCAAATCACTACTTATAAGGAATAGTGAACTTGAAAAAATGTTAAACACGAAAACGGCCTACGGCCATTCTCCAAAATATATGTAACCATATTTCGAAGTACTAAATAGAACGATCAGACTGTAAATTACTCTAAGATACCACTACTTATAAAATTATTTGTATGCAAAAACATCTGTTAGTTTTAATTGCAAACATTGTAAAATATTGAGGAGGAAGAGATGAGTTAAAGTGTAAACACCGGCATTATGCCGGCTGATGTAGTTGTAGTCAACCTTGTACTAAGATAGATCAGCTGATATGTATGTACGCGGTCTAAATCACCCTTAAATTAGTTAAATAATGTGTAATTAATAAACAAATTGATACAAAACAACAAATACGAATGCAAGAAATGATTATTACAACCCCAAATTGCCAATGGTCAGAAAAGAAGAAGAAAAACGGTACTATATGGTGCTGCGGAAGAACTCAAACAGCTTCAACAAACGATCTAACTGAAAATAGAAAAATACCGCTCCGCAACAAAACGAGGCGCCATGGTTTGAAGAAATCTTACAGTAGCATTGTAGAGATCAGACAGTGCAGAAGCCAAATTAAACATCCAAAGTTTTTCTTTTATAATATGTGTCTAAATGAGTGATTAGAGTCAGTGTGAACTGTACAGAGCATGGTATACTCTGGCAATTAACTTTTCTAAACATTTGCCAAATTCAAAGGCGGCCTGTATTTACTTCAAAACTATCAATTCAACATTTCTTGTATACTGATGAACTTTAATTAATTTTTTTTTAGAATTTTAATCATTCCAATTTTGAATTTATTTATGCATTATACTTGTATAACACAACCATGCCAGCCGAGTGCCTACCCCGAGATCTAGCCTAATTAATATTGTATTATTTGAGTCTAAGTGTTCTGCTAAATTGAGCTAAGCCTAGAGGCCTATAATACAATCTTCATTGCAAATTTCATGAACTCTAAGAGAGAGTTAAATCTTAACAAATTGTTATCCGATATTGTATGTTAAGTTCTAATAAAATTAATGTTATTATGTTAATATAACATCATATCTTATTATTTGTTAATGTCTGGACCTAGAAAATATAAAACTGAAATTAGCCTTTTTTTTTAATAACCATCCATATTCCAAATTAACCAATTAGCTTGAATTGAGTAGAGCCAAGAGGTACTTCTGTTTCATTTAGAAAGTTAATCAAAATTTAAGAAGTTTTTCAGAAAATAACTTGAAAGAATATATTATTTTATAATATATTATGTTACATTATATATAAAAATAAAGGTTGATTAAATATGGCGGATCTAAGATGGCGGACAAAATTTTCAAACCTTCAAAAAAGTATATTTTTAAAGATATGTAGATCCTCATTTGTTTCTCCCTCCAAGTACTTCTAAGTTATGCAGTATAAAGCCGTTTCCGTACTTAAATATCACCCTTTGTATATATATATATATATATATATATTCGTAGCTTGATATAATCACGTAAAAAGAGCAAAGAATTGATTAATTAATAAATAGTTCTTAAATGTATAAAATTCATAAAATTTTGGTTACTTAAAATCATGTTAAAAATGCAACTTATGTATTAGATTTCGGCAATGTAAAATAATGACCTTTGAATTGTTTAAACATTAATACAAAATGTATATAAATATTCAAAATGTTTTAAAATCATGAAATAATAGCACATAATATGTAAAACTAATTAACATTACACAAATATCATTCCGTTTGCAAATACTAATAATTGATTGTTTTGTGAAGAGCCAATTATGATTCAATTCTACAACTGGACAATGTCAACTATCTAAATAAACGTCAACATTAAACCAATCAGTCAGACGAATTGGTTTCGAAATATTAATTTAAATAATGTATTTTGTATATGCCAATATCCATTATGGCTATTAATACACCCCGTAAAATATATTTTGATATTTTAAAATTGCTTTTGCTTAGTAGACCTAAATTTAAGATTACTTATTACAAATATAAGTTTCAAGTTTCAATTATCGGATATTGATTTAAGTTGAAATATCCGATTAGCTATTTATTAGGAATAAATAAGTTACTTTGGGATGATGTCTATCTGTCAGCCTTGAATACCACGTTCAAGAATTGAAATTTACGAAATGTGATTACTATATATATATATATATATATATATATATATAATTTTAAACTAACTGTATTTTATAACTATATATATATATATATATATATATATATATATATATATATATATATATATATATATGTATATATATATATATAAACTGTATTTTGTGTTTTTTTTGAAATCATGAAAAATGCCTGCGGAAATCAAAAACGTAAAATTTAGATTTTTAAAAACAATTTCATCTTCAAGGGTAGAAACTGAAAATCAACCATTAATTTTAAATGACCTAGTTAATTTCGTTAATTTCTCTCAGCTTATACCATACAGTACTGTGACTGTCATAAATTCGTAAAGTTGCCCTATGGGGATCTTCGACGAAAAATTTCATTACTCTTACAAATTTCATTATCAAAATTCCGCTCTTGGTTTGGTTCTCACATTGTGTATTTCTTCAAAACGTTTTATCCATCTTGGCGGAGTGATTTTAAAATTATTAAATTATACTATTAACTTTTATAGCTAAGCTAATAGATTTAAACAGGAATATTTCACATATTTCCTTTCAATTATTTACAAATTTGAACATTCCATTAATATTTTACGTTTTCCCCAAGTGGATTTGCCCCTACTGGCCCCCCTTTTGATCGCGCCCTTGGCTGAGTAAAACTGCATACATAAGACAATACATAAAAACACAATTCTGAACAAAATAGTTGTTGTCATTTAGTATAAAATCAAATATTTTATAAACAATATAAATTTGTTCCAAATATAATTGTATTACTAATATATATGTATATATAATATATAATATACATATATATATATATATATATATATATATATATATATAACATCGTATCTTTCTTGTGCAAGAAATTTTGACTTGTTTCTTAGGAATAATAACGGAAATGTGAATTATAAGTTTGCATTATTTTATGTACATTTCCGATTTTTTATTGTGAAATAATAATATTTCAAATATATAACTTAAATAAAAAATGAAGAACGTTTTACACGGAGTGTATCATTGAATATAAGTAATTTTATTTGAGATACATTTACCTAATGCAGTTATTACATAAACACAATATAACAGTTGAGACTATTACAATAAATATACATAAAAGATCAATAAAAAATGTTAATCTCGTCACTGCACGTATATTGTCTTTTTTCATCAAACATATGTTGAACGATAAAGGTTGTAAAAGAATTTCTCCATTTAAATTGGCTGGGGACTTATTATGTCGGCAGACGACACATCCGCACAAAGAGAGTAGCATTACGACCGCTGGAGTGTGAATGCAGCTTTATTGTTCCATTTAACTTGGTGCTATAAAGAATTGACAAATTGAGTTTTATAATAACATTAAAAACATGATCATAAATCAATTGAATTAGAGTGTAATTAAATATAATAATTTATTATTTACTTCATCAATTATCAATAATTATTGTAATTACGATGCTGGGAAAAATTCCGTTTAAAACTATTTCATTTCTCCTATTTTTATTGTATTGGTATCTTTAATAATATTTTTAATTCACTTTGGTTATATACTAATAACTTCGTTGGTGCTTAGTTTATATATTTAAAATATTTAATAAAAAACAATAATAATATAGGCCTAATAAGTAAATATTTTAATCCAAGTATACAAAACATTTATTTTCCGAACGTGTCATTTGTAAAAAAAAAAAAAAAAAAAAAAAAAAGTTGTTATTCAAGAGTACATTAATAAAATATTACTCAAATTATTTAAAAAATGTAAATAATAAAATTATAAATGTATTCTGATTGTTACAAGTTAAAAAAAAAAACATTCAAAATTAGCAATAACATTTTAGTGTTTAATACACTTTCAAAATAAAACGTGTTAGAAAAAACTATGTTATTGATTCAAGAAGGTTAGATAATATTTATATTATCACCCTTATCTATTAAATGTATATTCCTATATTTACTATAAATTGAACAATGGATGAGCCGTAGAAAAGAATTAAATGTTTATATTTTTATTAAATAAATAGAAGTTTGATATTGTTCCTTAACAATGAAGATGATTTCAAACCAATACGACACATTAAGCCACAGGATATCCCATAATGTCAAGTTATAAATACCTCGCATCTAACGTCTTACATGATGAAAAGCAAAATTGTAAAGATGGAACAAAAATAATAAATGGAGTTATCTAATGAAATATTCGTCATTAGACGTCTCAAGACACACAGTTTATATAGTTAGAAACTGTTTAATTAAAAAATTATTGTAATTTAAAATAATTAGTTATTGATCCTAAAATTGTACACAAAACATTGTTCTCGTTAGTTCAAATTTGAACTATATGTCATAAGGAAAAAAAAAATTAATTATCTAAAAGGTATCTAATATTTTGGTTTAATTTGTTTCTTATTGTTTACAGGAAAATAATCTCTCGATTGTCTATTTATTTATTAACTAAATTAATAAAAAATTTGAATTGCTTACATTCCTATAACACTAATATACTAATATAATCACAAAAATTTAAGATAAAAATATTTAAACTAATTTGCATAAAATTCACAATTTTTAAATATTCGTTATTTTCTATGAGGAAACTATAGATAAAATGTTTTATAAACTGAAATCCGCACGTATTCAAAGGCGCATTGAAGATATTATAACGTAAATACAGTTTTACAACTTCAATAGCACATCAACGTATAAACAAGGGTTTGTGTAAAGATTAGTTGGGATAAATTAACATATCTGGTGGTTTTAACTTATTGCAGAATATGGCTTCTTAATATAAGTAATTATGGTATTTGAAAAACGTAAATTATATTCTTAGACACACTAACTAAAGCTTCAACAAAAGATCTATAATACAAAACGAAACTAGAGTTTATTATTAGAAATTAATTTGAGACTTCTACGTTATTTTAACTATTTCAGGACAAAACATTACCAATCGACAATAATTGATATGATAATTTAAATCATCAATGATTAAATAATTTATCAATTTCAGTGTTGTTAAATTATTAGTATGACTTGTACTTGCACATTTCGTATTTAGTTTGAATTGTACTGATTATAATTTACTGAATATGTTAGTTTAGTCAAAACACTCTATTAACACGTGCTTTACATTAATTTTGTCTAAAATTATCCAATGTACTCGACATAATGGATTGAATACATTTATTATTATTAGCAGAAGGAAACTACTTTGTAAAGATATAGTTTTTTTTTATATTATACAGTTTATTCTTTGTTTATCAGGTATTTTATTTATGTTTATCACTAATTCTATGTGTGAATTTGTTTTTTATATATAATTACCATTACAGTTTTCAAATGTAAACTTGTTTTAGGTTTGCATCACGTCTATCGTCTTTACATACCACAAATTTTAACCCATTTTAAAACAAATTTCGTATATGGTCATATTTTGAATATATCTCGAGAATATAATTGTACTACTTGAGGTAATAGAGATTTACCTGTTATTATATCATATGTGGTGTAAACACGATTTAATTGTATTTTTTGATTTTTCATAACAATATTACATCACGGTAATTTTTTAGTGGAAACAATTAAACACACATTGATATTCTTATTTTGAACACCAGTAAACAATGAAATTCAATGTCGAATTTTTTTAAACTGACCGTGAAAAAAAAAGTTCACTTGTTCTCAGAATTCAAAAACAAACAAAAGAGATGAAAACCAGTTAGTAAGGTCGTATCGTCAAATACACTCTTCAATTGTGTTTCATAGTAATAGCAAAGGCGAGTAACGCCCTGTTTTTTAATGAATATTGTTGTGGTATTGCGACCAAAGGTGATTATATACTGTAGACAAAACATATCTATACATAATTATACAAGTGGAGAAGCTGTCACAACTAAATGTTGTTGTACATACAACACTACATAGAGTGATAATTTTATCATTGCCACAATTGTCATCTCGTAAACTATTAATTGATGTATTGAAAATCTTTAAATAGGGAATCTACGTTTCATGGTAATTACAAATTAGTTTTCCAAACTTAAAAAATGGCCGCTATTAACCAACATGACAGCCAACTTCAAATTACTTAGGAACTCTCTATTATAATATGTCTTCAGAATTTAAACAAAATTATAAGACTATATACCTACTCGTTAAGAGTTATACTTGATTAGGCGATATATTTTTAATAAGCGATTCCAGGTATATTCCATTGTAGAATGATGTTACAAATTTAAGAAGTGTAAACACTAACATAGGACTAATAGTAGTAAGAATTAGTACAAATTAGTTCAATTCTTAATATAATTATTTACTAGTTTACTATAATTAGACGTAGGATCACTTTTAAATATTTTAAAAGAGGAACTATCATTCAGGATATAATTAACTTTTCAAACATAATTAACTTTACCTAAAATATCAACTTAATTGCCTTTATCGGCTTTAGAAATAACAAGGATGTTTATCTTTCACTTTGTTTTGTTATTTGCTTAATAATAGTAACTTCATTGTTAAAATAACATTTATTAGGAAGACTCTTAACAATAATCCCAATTATATTTGAACATAAAAATATTAAAAATATAAACCAAAGAAACGAGCTGAAAATATATACACAATACAATTTATCAGCTTGATTATTAGTTTTATATTTTTAATGAAAAAGCAAAAGTTATAATTTATAATACGGAAAAGAATAAAATTTTATTTTGATCTATTATTTAAAATACTATTATTTTCTATTTAAAGATATCGTAATTATTTGCTTTATTCTATCTATAAAAGTGTTTATATGTATTATATTATTGGCTATATGTTGTACTATTTATATATCAATTAATAAATCAAAATAAATATTATTGGGGTGGTAACGTTGTTATCCGGATCTATTTACCCTATAATAATTTATTGAGGAATAGATCCAATATAGAAATGGTAAATAGGGCTATGCATTGGAATTAGCTCTGATCACGTCCTTGCAATAACGATATGGATTTTGGTAGAGTTAGCTAGTCACCCAAGGAAGTCCGTGACCAGAAATCTTTATCCCTATTCCTGCCTTTCTATTTCAGCCTCAATATTTCACACACAAAGGGAAATCCTGTCTTTTGAAGATCTAGCCACAAACACGGACTGTACAGGAATTTTAAGGTGCAAGAAAGTATAGATAATAAGGCATAATTTATAAATGGAATTAACATTCTGTTTTTATATTTAATAATTACGGAATTATTCATGTTATATTAAATAGTTATATTAAAATGATTTATAATTTTGTAATATTTCGTTTTCCCAGTAACACTATTCAGCTGAAAATATTTTTAGTCGTACCTTATTATACGGTATCAGTCCATGTATGAAAAAAATGGTATGACATTTTTTATTATTATTTATTTATAAGGTGTGAAGTGGATTTTATTCTGGAATGAAAAGTACAACAGTGGTAAGACAAAGGTGGTCTTTGGTCTTTGGATTTTAGATTTTTTTTTAATGCTTTGTATTTATTTTAACACTAATTTCCATTGAATATAATATACCCGGCCTAAATCTTGAATGTCTTCCAAATTTGAGTCTAAAAATACTTTGAAGCAGTTTATATCAAATATTGAGTAACTATGCACTGATATGAGATATTAGTAAATTGATCAGAGTCAATCTAGATCACCATCGTACATTCTCGACAGTTAAATATAAAGGTCAACAGGAAAGTCTACCATTATAATATAAATGCCCGATTATCAATATTCTGTAGGGAAATAAACGTATCCCATTATCCCGGTATTTATTGTATTGCCCCCTTCAGTTGAAAGTAACATCAAACATGGTTATGAATGAGGACTTATATTACACCTCCTTTATAAACTTTTATTATTATTAATTTTTTCCAGGATAAAAACAATATGATTTAGATTATCTGTATAATTCAAATCTAAATAAATTATATTTCTCATTGAATTTAAAATTGTGTTTTATTAAGAGTGATAATTTGTCTTCTGTCAGGATGGATGTTGTATTATTACTGTAGTAGTGCACTAGATACTTATCTGATGTCATCACTAAATACGTACGTCTATTTTTTACGTTAATGTTATGGCAATTAATCTGTCACTATCTACGAAATTTTCCCAACCTTTGGCTTGCTCTGCCGTGTCTTTACCAATTATATTTCCCCCCGTATCTTTACTAACATTTACCAATTATGTGTATATTCTCATACAACACCCCTCATATATTGCACAAATTAGTGTATGTTTTGTACACTTGTCTTCAGAAGATAAAATTTAAAAAATTTCAATGCAATACATTTGTAAAAATAGAGTATGAATATTTATATATTTAAAAAAATAACAATACCCTATAAATTCATTTTCAAGGTTATTTTTACAATAATAAATGTTTTTATTCTTAACAAGTCATTGTATTGGGTATCAACACTGATTTCACTAGCTCGATAGTGGTCAGCTAATCGATAGTGGTTCCCTTCGCTGTGATTCTAGCTTTCTTGAGCAAGATTCGCCAATAATTGTTTCTTTCCTTACGATTCTGAATCAATACTGAAAGGTTTTTAATCCCCCAAATTGATAGAACCCGAAATATAGACCAACCGTATATCCCAAAAGGAATATTATGAAGTAAATTTTTTTCTATATTGAAAATCGTTTATTAATACAAAATCAACATACTTAAACTAATCGTAAAGAATAATAGAATATTTATATGTTTTACACAGTTTTTAGAAAGTTTTCCCCTTAATTTTAAGTTATAAGCTCAGTTACTAACTACTACACAAGTTTTTATAATATTTTCACTCACAAATTCTAATGCTAGTAGTTTGTTAATGTTCAGCCTCCGGACATAACGTAATTTTATATTGTTATACATAAGTAATTTGTTTATACAACGTTAAAATTAGACGTTATGTACTATGTACATCAAGATTAGGATTTTAACTTTGAAAATAATTCCAATTTTTGAACTGTATAAATACAGTTGTTTAAATTATTTTTAACTTTCTTAAAATGTCTGGAGTAATCCATGTATAATGTTTCATATTTTCTTACAGAATTCCTCTAGACGATAACCAATAACTCAAAACATAAAACTGTAAAAAAGAATTATAATGTTTAAAAGAATTAATTTCCATTGCCCACTACAACTAATTTAGTTTGATGATGAAATGATAATTATGTAATAGGAGAATTTTCATATTCAATATGAAAATCAATTTTAAATTGTTCTCTTTGAACCTAAAATACAATTGGTTCATTTACAAAGAACACAAATAACTATTTTTAACAGCTAGTATTTTCTGACACTGAATTTCAAAGTAATTTGTCATTGTAGTGACAAAGTGACTGGTGGTCTTGAATTTTTGAATTTATGAATTCGCTAGAACGTAATTCATAATTTTTGTATTTATAATATAAAGTAATGTAATGATTTAGATATCTTTATATAATTGAAGTAATTACTCAAAAATATACCAATTGTTTTGCCTTAATCACCCATTGTTGTCGACTTGTAAGAATATTAAGATTTGTTATTAACTTTAAAATTGAAAGATATTTATTGTACCACAAGGAACACATATATTGTCGATATTTGATTTAGTTTGTGATATTAAACAAATGAAATCATACATTTTATAATTGTGATAATCCAAATATATTAAAAACTTTCTGGTTCATTAAGACTTTTTAAAGTATATTTTCCTTTGGAGAGATTTTGTGACTTTGAAAACAAAAAATCATTAAAAGTAACAGTTTCTGCTTGGTTTTGTTCAATGTGTTTCAAATTGAAGAAGGGAAATGAATACATAGATATTTAAAGAACTGATTTAATTATGTAAACCATTTAAAATGTAATACTATGAGAAGTACATTATTTTTATGAAATACTATTACCATCGGATATGTAAACAGTATGTTTACTTAGACAAAAAATATACATGAACAAAAAAGTATTGACCGAGTATATTTAAACGGAAGTCGTTGGTCCAAATGAATGACAGATTAAGGAAGAAATGTTTCTAAACCTTAATATACTAATAGGTCAATTTGTAGTAACTCTCAGCTAAAACGAATTTACATAAAATATCAAGATGAGATCATAAAAGAACTGGTAAGTTTTATTAACTTTCTATAACGATATAATATGATTAAACTCACTATAGACTTTTAACTATAGGTGGTAATAAATAAAAACCCCTTTTTATATTTATTTACAAACCATTTTTCTTTTGCACTTTTATTAATAGTTACAGATTTATATGTATAATATAATTGTATCCCACATACGACAAAAATATTATTATAACATATAATAGTAAAAGTGTTAGTTTAAATTTTTATTTTATTTATTTATAGTTTTATTAATTTTATTTCTCAATTCATTTAAGTATAATTTCATAAAATTTAGTTTGATTTTAAATTCACTTCCTTTTAATAAACAACAATAAAATCCTCATTCACGTGTTGTCTTTCTAAGGTGCCATATAAATTTAACGTAGCCTAATTAATTTAAGGTTAGATAGTAACTACTCCCAGATAGTAACTACACCCTTAATACACATACTAGTATATTTAAAAATTCAAACGTTATTTATGGTTTGTTTGTTTATTTTGTATTTTACACCGTTCCTTACAAACATTTTGTCTTTAGGATTAATTACATAAACAAATAAATATGTTCTTCAGTTCTATCTGAAAGACACACTATACAACACTAAAAAAAGCATATATATAAACATACCCTTTTAAATACACCTACTATTTTTTTAAACTACACTATTTCAATTTTATTTTGAATTTTTACCTTTCCATAAAATTATTGAACTTTATAGTAACAATAATAATAATAATAATAATAATAACAACAATTTGTTATTTCAAAACAAAAAAAGTGAAAAATTCAATTCACAAATAGCGAAAGAAAATGATAGCAAACATTTAACATGTAAATATAGTCAAGATTTTCTTAGATCGTAGTTACTGTACCGATTTCACTGGTCAGTAGGTAAACGTATTCATACTAAAATCTGTGATTACGTACAATAAACGATATTCTATAATATGTATAAACAGTTGATTAAATATGATTTTATTTATGCCTACTATTTATTCTGTACAATACCTTCACATTTTGTTGAATATAAATTGCGATGATAATAAAAGTTTCAGATATGTAATTATGAAGAATTTAGACTGTAAATATGACATTTTTTTTGTTCAGATTAACTCACACTGGATATGAGAAAATGTAGTACAAAGATGGGTAATTTAGTGCATGTGAGTTCAAAATTTTAATAAAACTATTGTATCCAACTTCTTGAAACTCATATCGTTGTACATAAAATTATTGCAATAATTATTTTTTTTTTTTAAATTCAGTTAATATACTTTCAACATCTGCAAACCTATTACGTAGTACAATGTTAATTAATATGTGATAAAAATTTAGTTTTATTACGTATAAAACAGATTTTTCATTATAGTTTTATCGAAATCGAAAGAAACCGGTTTAGGAAAACTTTATTGAAACGATATTATGCGAATTTTATCGGGTTTTTCAACATTACGTAAAAGCACATTCCTGTCCATTTATTATATATTTTAAGTATAAATATTATAAAACTTAAAAAATTCCTATTTATATACAGAAACATCATATTTACACTTACATTATGTATGTTGATATTGGACAATGAAAATTCACTATTTTACATTTTACTATCCTTGTGCGCAAATGCATCTATTCGACATAGGTGTCGGCAGAATTTCATTGAACAAATACAAGTTTGAAAGTACTGCTTAAAACTAACAATAAATATATAAATATTTATTATTGCAATTTGTTCATTGTAGTAGATTAAACGTCGTTCATTAAACGCAATGTTTAAGTAGAGATCGAAAGGGTAAATAAACTGGGCAAATCGTCATTAAGAAAAATGATAAAATACGTAACCTACAATAATATACAAATACTGTATAGAATTTATTTCCGATCTGTTGGTAACTTCAGAGTAACTTACATTGTTGTCAGTATCTATTTATCTGTAAACATAACAATTCATTTTCATTCCATTTGGATTGTGCTATTTACGAATTGAAATGGAGCTGTGAGGTTCTTATGATGATTCCATATCTTCAATTGGAAGACAGACTGCTATTGATATTCTTCACCTTCTATGTAAAGTTTTTGGCAATAATTTTATGAAAGATAGTGATTTAACAGACTTGAATATAGTAAGAATAATAGCGGAAATATGAATTTTATGTCAGCAATATTTAAATTCACATTCATGTTATTTTAATATATAATAGTAATAATAGAATAATTATTCCTTAAACAAAACACTTGTAATTTAAAATTTACTAACGATCATATTTTTGCCACTGAATCCTTCCACAAATTAATGTAATTTTGTTTACCAGTAGTAGACATACCAGGGATTTGGCCCTAACATGGGCTCTTATGGAGTTATTCTCGACCAATCAGAATCGTCCATTTGGTCACGTGACCTCTTCTTGTCCAATCAGAATGCTCCACCGCTTCTCGTCCAATCAGAATGCTCCGTTTATAACTTTAACTGTACCACCACTTCTCATCCAATCATGTGAGACACTGACCTTGTTTCGAAAGAGTTCGTGAATGATCGGATATTTTCGGCTAATCACAGTCTGTGTCAAGAGTATAAAAGGGGCTTTCCAGGCGACTATTAATTCAGTCTAATTTAGACACTTGAACTGTGAGGATCGAACAGCTACAACTACTTACGGCAGAGCTCGTAAAAGGCGCTGATTATCCACAGATCGAAGCATATTTGTTGTAATACATCATACTAAAGCCGTTCTTTGTATGGTTCTTAACAGTAGCACCTTATAGATATTTGGAAGTGTACTCTTTCAGTCTAATATAGACAGTTGACCTGTGAGACACTGAACCTGTTTCGGAAGAGTTCGTGAATGATCGGATATTTTCGGCTAATCACAGTCTGTGTCAAGAGTATAAAAGGGGCTTTCCAGACAACTATTAATTCAGTCTAATTTAGACACTTGAACTGTGAGGATCGAACAGCTATAACTACTTACGGCAGAGCTCGTAAAAGGCGCTGATTATCCACAGATCGAAGCATATTTGTTGTAATACATCATACTAAAGCCGTTCTTTGTATGGTTCTTTACAGTAGTACCTTATTGATATTTGGAAGTGTACTCTTTCATATAGGTAAGAAAGGGGGGTCGCGTCGCTTTCGACTACCTCGTTTCGACTACCATTCCAAGGTCACAGGAAGGTGTGTTTGACAGACAGGTTCTGACTGGTCTATGTCAGCCGGATTGCACAATAGTGCGTAACACGGAGGTTCCTCGGGCCGACCCAACGTTTGACTCACTGTCTACCAGGGTGTAGCACATGTGTTTATGTATCGTGTTAAACCTAAAAGATTGTTAACCTAGACTTATTAAAGTTCCTACTTTTGCCTAAACCTATGCTTACCACAGTCCACACGGGTGTTAGTCTTGCCACTATTTAACAACCGAAATTACCAACCGAAATATACTTTTACCAACCGATTTACCAACCAAAATATACTTTTACCAACCAAAACCAACCGATTTACCAACCAAAATATACTTTTACCAACCGATTTACCAACCAAAATATACTTTTAGCAACCGATTTACCAACCGAAATATACTTTTAGCAACCGATTTACCAACCGAAATATACTTTTTTGCAACCAATTTACCAACCAAATCTTGGTAATTTTATCTACGGGTTGGTAAATCGGTTCCTAACAAACGTTACTACGTTATATATTTAAAAAGGAAAAAAAAGGGTGGGGTCGTGTCGTTTTCGGCTACAATTCCAAGGTCACATCAAATATCTTCATCTCTACTAAAAAGAGTTTTGGTGGAATGGAGGTAACAAATTACAAAGAATATTATTTTAAAACATTTATTTATTTATTTTTAATTACAAGCACAGAAAACAACTCTTTCTTTGTTCTTATTTGCAGTGGTTTTTATCTTGTCCAATTTAACATTAAATTTATAGTTTAAATCTACATTTAGCACTTTTATCTCTCTTTCTAACCAATAATTCGAAACATACAATTCATCTAGATTTTGGAACTGCAAAATATAACGGATCTTATGTCTGTAATCAATTTGTTTGATTCCACACACTACTAATTCTGTCCCTTCTTCTAGCTCTTCCAGCCGACGACACTTTCTTGGAATAACTTTGCCTTTTATTTCTTGCATGCCAAGGGTGGATACTTGCTCCACTTCGTCCTGGTTGTAGGGGAAATCTTCTGGTTTTTTCCAAGCATCTGTTAGTGGCTTAAGATGCTCTATCTTCGGAAAAGAATGATTATTAAAAGTGGTAAGTCCATTCGTCGTAAATGTAAAAATTGTTTCTTCTGTCGCTAAATGCACAATGTCCAGGTCGTTGTTGGAGGTTAAAACAAACCCCTCTTTTGTTAAATTTTGTTTGTCGTTGTAGACATCCATTAGCCACGATTTGTACTTTCCTTTAAAGAAGTAAACACTTTTATTCCCATCTCTTTCTGCAAGTATTCCAACAAAGGCATATTTCGCTTTAGTGTTAACGGTAAATGCGGAAACCCGGTAGTCTGCATGTATATCTAAATTCTTCCAAGTCTTGTTAAAATATGAGCCCATCCGCTCTCTTGTCTCTCTAATAATTTTCTCTTTCTCCTGCATTTCTTTGTATTCCTCTTTTAAGGAAGCAGCATGTTCCATGTATTCCAATTTTCTCCGTTTTAAGTCAATTTCTTCCAGTTCCAGTTTTCGTTTCTTCGCAGACAGTAGGTAAACGGTGGAGAATGGTTCTGTTTCCTTTATATTGTAGGGTTGTAGCCTGTTTGTAATATTCGTTCTCTTCTTTAAAATATGTGGAATAATATTACTCGTTGGAACCATCCCACAGTTCTCGAGGCTTACATCTTTACAAATCGCCGAGAAAGCAGTACTAGATTTCGAGAAGAATGTCTCGCCACTCTTAATGTAGCACTTTTGCACCACACTAACATGCTCTCTATTAGCGACATCTTCCACTATCTCCAAGTAATTTACAGGCAAATAGTTAAAACTATATGCAGAGAGTACGTAATTAATTATTTTTTTCCTCTGGTCTTGGTCGCTTGGTAAAGTAAGTTGCACCCCGGTTAACTTCCTCGTGTTACTGTTTCCCCAGTAGGCATATTGTAATAGATTATTGTACACTACACAGCAACTGTTCTGGAGACTGTCAGCTAATTTCGTCCACATTTTAGGGATGGCAACAGAGTAAAACGGGGCTTCCTGGAAATAAATTTTGCTGTCTTCCAGGAGCGTTACACAGCTGTCCAGAGGATGGTCACCGCTACCGTTGTGGAGTCTGGACAGTTGACAAAATTCACAATGTGGTTACCAATTTGTTTGTTAACGCCAGGACTCGTAATCTGGCATACAAACTTGTTGTAGATTTTTACTCTTGCACCAGTAGGAGTAATCCAGGTTAGGCAATCTATCCCAACAGACTTGTCGTTGTTAACAATTGTATTGTAGTTTTCTTTGTACTGGTCGCCTTGGTAACGAAAGTCATGGTCCTGTACTAAATGCTCACACATCTCTCGCTTGTTAAAGACCCCCACAAAATCTTGTGTAATGTCCAAATCCATAAGGTAGAAGTCGTGGGCTTGCAGCTCCAATAGTATTTCGGGCATTTTTTCCTGTAGAGTAACCAACTCAACATCCGCTAACTCTACCTTGTAGGGGATTGCAATGGGATTTTTAAATTTCTTTGCAATGGCTTGCATACCATCTCCTCCAATAATATTGCATACGCGTTTCGCCATAGGTCTCTTTCCATTCAAAGGGAATGGTAATTTTACTTTTACGCCATGTCTTGCGGAAACAAAATCCGTAAATTTCCCACGAAGATAACTGTTAAATGCTCCACAGATATTCTTCTTTACGAGGCTCTTCCCTTGTTCGCAATCCGAACTGTCGGTTATTTTAACAAGCATTATGTTGTCGCAGAATGGTTTTGTAAGCGGAGTTAGTGGTTTTATATTAACTCCAGACAGCAACTCTTCTCCTCTGCGAATAATTAATATTTCCAATATCTGTTACCAGGTTGTTGTTGTGCAGATTTTCTTCCAGAAGCCATAGTCCAAATCGTTCGTTGGTTGGTTTAATCCTACTACCCAAGAGCTCGGAGACCTTATACATCTTGGAAGGGGCCACGTTCACTATTCAAGCTACTAACGTAAACTGAGCTATCTCAATCTAATCTCCTTTCTTAAACAGTTAATCGCGAGTAGTACGCATGCGCAGTAACATTGTTACGCACTGTTGTGCAATCCGGCTGACATAGACCAGTCAGAACCTGTCTGTCTAATCTAAACACACCTTCCTGTGACCTTGGAATGGTAGCCGAAACGAGGTTGACCACGTGACCTCCCCCACCCCTGGCCCCTCCCCCTTGGCCCCCACCCTCCCCCACCCCCTTCGCCCCTCCCCCTTGGCCCCTCCCACCCCTCCCCTTGACCCCTCCTCTTGCCCCTCCCCCTAGGCCCCTCCCCTTGCCCGCCATTTTCTTCCCCCTGCCCTGCCCCTCTTAGGTTAGGATAGGTTATGTTAGGTTAGGTTAGGTTAGGTTAGGGTAGGTTATGTTCGGTTAGGTTAGGTTAGGTTTTTAGGAGAATGGTTGCCACACGCCCGGGAGATGGTAGGGGTGTGGTGGAGGTTGGTAGGGGTGTGGCAACCATTCTCCTAAAAACCTAACCTAACCTAACCGAACATAACCTACCCTAACCTAACCTAACCTAACCTAACATAACCTATCCTAACCTAAGAGGGGCAGGGCAGGGGGAAGAAAATGGCGGGCAAGGGGAGGGGCCTAGGGGGAGGGGCAAGAGGAGGGGTCAAGGGGAGGGGTGGGAGGGGCCAAGGGGGAGGGGCGAAGGGGGTGGGGGAGGGTGGGGGCCAAGGGGGAGGGGCCAGGGGTGGGGGAGGTCACGTGGTCAACCTCGTTTCGGCTACCATTCCAAGGTCACAGGAAGGTGTGTTTAGATTAGACAGACAGGTTCTGACTGGTCTATGTCAGCCGGATTGCACAACAGTGCGTAACAATGTTACTGCGCATGCGTACTACTCGCGATTAACTGTTTAAGAAAGGAGATTAGATTGAGATAGCTCAGTTTACGTTAGTAGCTTGAATAGTGAACGTGGCCCCTTCCAAGATGTATAAGGTCTCCGAGCTCTTGGGTAGTAGGATTAAACCAACCAACGAACGATTTGGACTATGGCTTCTGGAAGAAAATCTGCACAACAACAACCTGGTAACAGATATTGGAAATATTAATTATTCGCAGAGGAGAAGAGTTGCTGTCTGGAGTTAATATAAAACCACTAACTCCGCTTACAAAACCATTCTGCGACAACATAATGCTTGTTAAAATAACCGACAGTTCGGTTGCGAACAAGGGAAGAGCCTCGTAAAGAAGAATATCTGTGGAGCATTTAACAGTTATCTTCGTGGGAAATTTACGGATTTTGTTTCCGCAAGACATGGCGTAAAAGTAAAATTACCATTCCCTTTGAATGGAAAGAGACCTATGGCGAAACGCGTATGCAATATTATTGGAGGAGATGGTATGCAAGCCATTGCAAAGAAATTTAAAAATCCCATTGCAATCCCCTACAAGGTAGAGTTAGCGGATGTTGAGTTGGTTACTCTACAGGAAAAAATGCCCGAAATACTATTGGAGCTGCAAGCCCACGACTTCTACCTTATGGATTTGGACATTACACAAGATTTTGTGGGGGTCTTTAACAAGCGAGAGATGTGTGAGCATTTAGTACAGGACCATGACTTTCGTTACCAAGGCGACCAGTACAAAGAAAACTACAATACAATTGTTAACAACGACAAGTCTGTTGGGATAGATTGCCTAACCTGGATTACTCCTACTGGTGCAAGAGTAAAAATCTACAACTAGTTTGTATGCCAGATTACGAGTCCTGGCGTTAACAAACAAATTGGTAACCACATTGTGAATTTTGTCAACTGTCCAGACTCCACAACGGTAGCGGTGACCATCCTCTGGACAGCTGTGTAACGCTCCTGGAAGACAGCAAAATTTATTTCCAGGAAGCCCCGTTTTACTCTGTTGCCATCCCTAAAATGTGGACGAAATTAGCTGACAGTCTCCAGAACAGTTGCTGTGTAGTGTACAATAATCTATTACAATATGCCTACTGGGGAAACAGTAACACGAGGAAGTTAACCGGGGTGCAACTTACTTTACCAAGCGACCAAGACCAGAGGAAAAAAATAATTAATTACGTACTCTCTGCATATAGTTTTAACTATTTGCCTGTAAATTACTTGGAGATAGTGGAAGATGTCGCTAATAGAGAGCATGTTAGTGTGGTGCAAAAGTGCTACAGTAAGAGTGGCGAGACATTCTTCTCGAAATCTAGTACTGCTTTCTCGGCGATTTGTAAAGATGTAAGCCTCGAGAACTGTGGGATGGTTCCAACGAGTAATATTATTCCACAGATTTTAAAGAAGAGAACGAATATTACAAACAGGCTACAACCCTACAATATAAAGGAAACAGAACCATTCTCCACCGTTTACCTACTGTCTGCGAAGAAACGAAAACTGGAACTGGAAGAAATTGACTTAAAACGGAGAAAATTGGAATACATGGAACATGCTGCTTCCTTAAAAGAGGAATACAAAGAAATGCAGGAGAAAGAGAAAATTATTAGAGAGACAAGAGAGCGGATGGGCTCATATTTTAACAAGACTTGGAAGAATTTAGATATACATGCAGACTACCGGGTTTCCGCATTTACCGTTAACACTAAAGCGAAATATGCCTTTGTTGGAATACTTGCAGAAAGAGATGGGAATAAAAGTGTTTACTTCTTTAAAGGAAAGTACAAATCGTGGCTAATGGATGTCTACAACGACAAACAAAATTTAACAAAAGAGGGGTTTGTTTTAACCTCCAACAACGACCTGGACATTGTGCATTTAGCGACAGAAGAAACAATTTTTACATTTACGACGAATGGACTTACCACTTTTAATAATCATTCTTTTCCGAAGATAGAGCATCTTAAGCCACTAACAGATGCTTGGAAAAAACCAGAAGATTTCCCCTACAACCAGGACGAAGTGGAGCAAGTATCCACCCTTGGCATGCAAGAAATAAAAGGCAAAGTTATTCCAAGAAAGTGTCGTCGGCTGGAAGAGCTAGAAGAAGGGACAGAATTAGTAGTGTGTGGAATCAAACAAATTGATTACAGACATAAGATCCGTTATATTTTGCAGTTCCAAAATCTAGATGAATTGTATGTTTCGAATTATTGGTTAGAAAGAGAGATAAAAGTGCTAAATGTAGATTTAAACTATAAATTTAATGTTAAATTGGACAAGATAAAAACCACTGCAAATAAGAACAAAGAAAGAGTTGTTTTCTGTGCTTGTAATTAAAAATAAATAAATAAATGTTTTAAAATAATATTCTTTGTAATTTGTTACCTCCATTCCACCAAAACTCTTTTTAGTAGAGATGAAGATATTTGATGTGACCTTGGAATTGTAGCCGAAAACGACACGACCCCACCCTTTTTTTTTCCTTTTTAAATATATAACGTAGTAACGTTTGTTAGGAACCGATTTACCAACCCGTAGATAAAATTACCAAGATTTGGTTGGTAAATTGGTTGCAAAAAAGTATATTTCGGTTGGTAAATCGGTTGCTAAAAGTATATTTCGGTTGGTAAATCGGTTGCTAAAAGTATATTTTGGTTGGTAAATCGGTTGGTAAAAGTATATTTTGGTTGGTAAATCGGTTGGTTTTGGTTGGTAAAAGTATATTTTGGTTGGTAAATCGGTTGGTAAAAGTATATTTCGGTTGGTAATTTCGGTTGTTAAATAGTGGCAAGACTAACACCCGTGTGGACTGTGGTAAGCATAGGTTTAGGCAAAAGTAGGAACTTTAATAAGTCTAGGTTAACAATCTTTTAGGTTTAACACGATACATAAACACATGTGCTACACCCTGGTAGACAGTGAGTCAAACGTTGGGTCGGCCCGAGGAACCTCCGTGTTACGCACTATTGTGCAATCCGGCTGACATAGACCAGTCAGAACCTGTCTGTCAAACACACCTTCCTGTGACCTTGGAATGGTAGTCGAAACGAGGTAGTCGAAAGCGACGCGACCCCCCTTTCTTACCTATATGAAAGAGTACACTTCCAAATATCAATAAGGTACTACTGTAAAGAACCATACAAAGAACGGCTTTAGTATGATGTATTACAACAAATATGCTTCGATCTGTGGATAATCAGCGCCTTTTACGAGCTCTGCCGTAAGTAGTTATAGCTGTTCCATCCTCACAGTTCAAGTGTCTAAATTAGACTGAATTAATAGTTGTCTGGAAAGCCCCTTTTATACTCTTGACACAGACTGTGATTAGCCGAAAATATCCGATCATTCACGAACTCTTCCGAAACAGGTTCAGTGTCTCACAGGTCAACTGTCTATATTAGACTGAAAGAGTACACTTCCAAATATCTATAAGGTGCTACTGTTAAGAACCATACAAAGAACGGCTTTAGTATGATGTATTACAACAAATATGCTTCGATCTGTGGATAATCAGCGCCTTTTACGAGCTCTGCCGTAAGTAGTTGTAGCTGTTCGATCCTCACAGTTCAAGTGTCTAAATTAGACTGAATTAATAGTCGCCTGGAAAGCCCCTTTTATACTCTTGACACAGACTGTGATTAGCCGAAAATATCCGATCATTCACGAACTCTTCCGAAACAGGTTCAGTGTCTCACAGGTCAACTGTCTATATTAGACTGAAAGAGTACACTTCCAAATATCTATAAGGTGCTACTGTTAAGAACCATACAAAGAACGGCTTTAGTATGATGTATTACAACAAATATGCTTCGATCTGTGGATAATCAGCACCTTTTACGAGCTCTGCCGTAAGTAGTTGTAGCTGTTCGATCCTCACAGTTCAAGTGTCTAAATTAGACTGAATTAATAGTCGCCTGGAAAGCCCCTTTTATACTCTTGACACAGACTGTGATTAGCCGAAAATATCCGATCATTCACGAACTCTTTCGAAACAAGGTCAGTGTCTCACATGATTGGATGAGAAGTGGTGGTACAGTTAAAGTTATAAACGGAGCATTCTGATTGGACGAGAAGCGGTGGAGCATTCTGATTGGACAAGAAGAGGTCACGTGACCAAATGGACGATTCTGATTGGTCGAGAATAACTCCATAAGAGCCCATGTTAGGGCCAAATCCCTGGTATGTCTACTACCAGTTGTTATGTCGAAATATTAAGTTGAAAACAAAAGAATAATCCTAGTATATAGTCTTTTTTCAAGTATATATTGGATAATCAAACTTGCAACGTAAAATAGTCACTGTAAATTGGCTGCGAAGAAGAATCACATCCATAGTGGTATTACGGCCGCCTAAGTGCAAAGGTCGTTATTATTCATCTTTATCTTGATGGGACAAAGGAGTGACAAATAGTGTTTTAGAATAATATCAAAATATTATCAATATCCGTATAAAGTAAGAACATAAGGAACTACAAAATTCATTTTTTACCCAATCTGTTGTTAAAATAATAATAAACAAATTCCACTAAAACAAAAGATCGTCTTATTAGTTTTTAGGATTGGTATCTTTTGCCATTTTAAATTCAATTGTGTTACATAATACTAAATGTTTCTTATATTTAAAATCTACAGAGAGCATAATCAAATAATCACGAGTAATTTATTTCATATACAAAATGAAATAAATATATGAAACTTACTATTAAAAGAAACATTTCCTTTATTTAAAAGCTAATATTACTCTAATATATAATTTAAAACAAATGTAAAAAGATATAATAAGAACTATTAAATGTTTTAAAAAAAATTAAAGGTAAATTTTTAATGTCAAAAACAGGCAACGTTTTAAAAAACAAAAACTGTTATAATGAATTAAAAACCGTGAAGACATATTTTATAGGCGAACACTAAAGACGTAATTATATATAAATTCAAATCCACAAGTATTTCAAGGCAAGGCTGAAACTGATACAATATTAATATCGTTTCATTACGCCAACACCACAATTACCGGTAAACAAGGGTTTGAGTAAAGATATGTTACGATAGAGTCTGGTGGTTTGAAATTAATTGAAAGATGGTTTTGGCTTCATAACGAAAGCAATTAAGTTATTTGCTAATGCTAAGTCAGGATATGGTATACAATTACAATCAATTAATTATAATGGTGTTGATTAAGGCAATCAAGGTTTTATTAATTTATATATTTGAGAGGGTTTTATTTTATATATATGCACATGTGGTATTTATTTGACTACAACATTCTGATATGTCTATCTTCGTCTTAAAGTTTTGTTACGTGTTCAAATTATTCAACTTTTGAAACATTTAGTCCTTCCATACATATATTATTTAACAACATTTAAATTTTTGACAGCTATTTCTGAAGTTTCAGTTGGCTGATTTTCATAAATCTTATTTTATATGGAAGGATTTATGGTTTAGTTTCAATAAAAATACGACATTTTTATTGTGTATTGTACTTTTTTATATAATAAAAAATATACGATTTCCTCTATAAGAAATATTTTAATGTTTTTTACTTCTGGAGTTTCCCTAGCCAAATATACATTTTTCTTTTTTTATATTGCAGCATTTACGCTGTCGTTTCTTTAAAAAAATGTTAATTTTTTCTAATCTATTATGGTTTTGAAATAATTGGAGTCTACAGTTTTCTCCAAAGTGAAATTTTAAATGTGTTTAATTGTTTAAAGCTATTTATGGAAATCCATTTGGCCAATTTTGAAAATTGTTTTGTTTAATTATGGGATATATGCTGTATATTCTTTAAAAGAAATACAAGATTGATTTTACCTTTAAATTGTTTTAAATGCAATTAGAGTATACCGTTTCCTTATAACATTTTGGAAATTATGCACAACGTTTTTGTACATCATGCACAACGTTATTGGACATCATTCACAACATTTTTGGACATTATGCATAACGTTTTTTTTTAATCATTTGAGAAAACTTTGGGCATCTAGTTCTCGAGTTTTATTGGGCCGTTTATCATCATTACTTTTTATATTGAAGATAGTGCTATAAAAAAACTAAATAATTCAAATCTACTACAACCTTCCGTAAAATAATTATTTACAATTATTTACTAAAGCGTAACATTATTTTTACTTCTCAGCTGTTTCCACATTTGTTCTATAACTTTGAGATTATATTATTATCACTGGATCATTAGATAATGTATCATTGTGCGATCTACTAGTACTTCAGCACTCTTTTTAATATGTTATTATGAAACACACTTATCGGTTATAGCATTATTGCATTTTCGTATTTATTTTAAACCTTGAGTAATAGTGGTGGTTTAAAATAATCTTTCATATGCTTTATCTTATAACGTAATCTTATATAAACTAGCTTTTTACATAAAGTTTTTTTTTCCTTTTCTTTTTTAAAGATTTCATTATGTAGAAATAATTATCAAAAATAGAATTTATACAAAATTGTACAGTTATTTTATATAAATGCATCTATAACTATTACATTATGTCAAAATAATGTAGAAGTTGGTGGTTAAAATTAATGAGCACGTAGTGAAATTGATGGAAAACACATTTTATTGTACAGAAGCTTTAGTTTAAATTAAAACAATATACTAATATTGTAAACACTTTTGTTTATGTAATAAAGAGAAATAATGAGGTGGCTTTTGAAGAAACTTTAGGGGTACAGACAACTAAAGAAGTAGTTGTAGGTTTTTTGTCAAAATTCTACAAGTAACATTCACATACAACAGTAGGAAGCCTGGAAAATACTATATCTCTAATACTTCAATTATAAGTCTAGATACCTTGAAATTTACCATTTTATTGAAATACCTGTTTTATATGACAAGTTTATAAGATAAGTTGATGAAATATAAAAGTATTTTTTCATATCAGAAATCATATTTTGTCGACTGAGTTCGGAAAAGGCTTTATACGTTACACAAGTTTTTAGTGACTAAACATTAGACCGTGAAATCTATTGAAACATGTTTTAGGAAACATTCTCTGCTAGTTGTGTTGAATACAGAAAAACATATCATATTCATTTCACAACACAATGTATAACAAACGGTGCAATAAATCTTTTTGCACACCCATTCACAAAAAAAGCGAACGACATGCCATTATATATTTATACTAAATATTTCACAAAGGTTGAAATAAAACTTAAATTGGCTCAACTTGTGAAATAAAATAACCATAAGAGTAAATTTTAATTGGTGAAACCTAATTTCATTTACGACGGGTAAGATTATTTTCATTTTTTGTAAATTATTATTTAACATTTTTTTTTATTACTATCATCATTTTCATTAAAAATAAGTATCTTCTTTTGTGTCAATAATCATCACTTTGAAGTAAAAGAACCAAGCACGTTCACAAACGATTTTGTTAGCACAATGAATCGGGACAAATCTGTGAAAATCTTACCGGCAGATAAAGGCAAATCACACAGTTATCCTTTATGCCATACGTACGAAACAAAATTTATGTTAATGAGTTATGGCAAATACGCCCTTCCAATAAAATATCCTACTAATACATATGGAATCGCCAGCACAATTAGGAAATCATGTATCTCCTTCATATTATATTAAAAACCTTTAGTAGTAGTTATTGACATTTTTTCGAAATTCTAAACAATTCTTCGAATTATTTAGTAAAATGTGGAAAATAGGTAAAGTTCAGGAAACTTTTAAAATAATTGAGAGTGGCTCTCAGGTTAGAGAAAAACTAACCTGCCTATTAACTTTATTATGAATCTCCTTAAATTATGCACTGACTGTAATTATTTCCATTTAAGTGGGAAAATATGTCACCAGGTTGACGGTATGGCAATTGGATGAAGTCATATTTTAACAATATATTATTTAAATATTCGGAAAGTTCATTGTTTTTTTCTAAACTTAAAATGAAAATATGGCTAACAACACTTTTCATAATGACCTCATAATGACACTCCATAAACGAAATCTTTTGAATTGTTTAATAACATTTATAGTTCCTATTACTTACCTGTTCTAAACAAAATCAATAATATACTTACATTTTTAGACGAGTCTGTCTAAATATGTACAAATATTTATTTTAAAAAAGACATACATCGGTCGTTACCTAATTTTCTTCTCTAAACCATACTATTACTAATAATATTTGTTCTGATAAAGGCAGTTCATATAGAGAACTAAATTGAATTAGGGAGGACATGGTTACCAATAGATAACTTTAAATTATAATTTCTAAATTGTAATAAAAAATTATTTTAATAAACGATATTGTATAAAGACTCTGATAAAGCCTTATCTTATATGACGATCCCATATGTACCGGGTGTATCGGAAATCATACATATTAAAAGTTGGGATTGTTGCTAGTAAATACACAAAATATACCACTTTTAATAATATCATAGTTAGTTAACATCTCGTCAAAACCATACTTATATAATAAATATGGTATTCACGACAATGAAAACAGTATTTACAGCATTAGCTCTGAACGTGACAGGCAATAAATTGGTGAGACAAAAGACCTATTAACATAAGAATTAGTAAACATAAAAAACACACTAATTATGTGTAATAAATAGAAAATAGCCGAACAAATTAGGACAAAAAATTACAAATTTAAATGTAAAGTGCCAAAAATAATACACCCTAAAAAAATTCCATTAACATAAGCTAATTAAACCCTCTTATTTCAGTAAACCTTTTGGCTACTGAACAATCTATCAGCCAAACCTGTTTAGAAATAACGTCATTATAGCTTCCGTTAGTACAAACTGAACGTACAATCGGAGATACAAATTATTATACATGAAAAATGATGAAATTTTACAGCCTAATATCTGAGATAGGGATAATTGTGTCGAACAATATAATATCAACTTCTTAATACTACGGCAGCGATAAAACCGGAATTGTAACAAGAATTGAAATACTCTTAGTAATACCGAACTAAGTAACATGGTGCAATATTTAAAAATTATAGTACATAAAATCAGATATCGAACAACATATTCACCAACAGATTTTTTATTAATTCAAATAATTTACTTCTCTGACAAATTTAAACACACAATTCAGTAACTCAAAATTTCACTAAGCTAATACTTACCCTTTAATAGCAGATCTATCGTATTTGAGGAAATTGTGATTTTTAAATTGCATGAAGTAAGCAACAATGGACGGTATCATATAGCACAATAATTATGCTATAGACATATATAGTCTATATATTACAATGCGAACTCCTATTAATATACTCTGTGAATTATATATACTCTTTGCTACAGTTCAATTTTTTGGTAATTAATTACTTTAACTATTATCATACAATATAATAAGATATATTTTTACAGATTTATAATAATTATTATTGCCCCTTTTCTTTTTAAAACAGAATGAATATTGTAACTTCAATAAATGTATTATTTACACTTGGTGTCCAATAACACTATTATAACACTATTTTGAAGAAGCAACGTAATTTAAATGTGGAATATTTTCAGAACAACTGTTTCACTTACCTTGTGTAACGTTGGAGTAGAATTAAAAAAATGAAAGCCTTAAAATTAAAGTGAAGTGTTTTTTCTATGAATTCTAATTCAGGTTGTTTGGATGTGAACAAGTATATTTTTCTTCCATAAAAGAGAACAATAAAATATAAATGAAATAAATATATATGTATATATACATATATACATATTACATTATTTTGTGTGTGTATATATATATATATAATATTAATGGCAGTCCTTTTCCTCTCAGTCTTGGTTTATTTCTATGTTTAAAATTAGACTTGAAGGAAGAATAGATTTATATTGTGATTTTGTAATTTAACTTTATTAAACATTACCTGAACTAAAAATGTGTTACATTTCACGAAAAGTGACGTCATGGCTACAAGGAAAAATGTTTTTGAGAAAACAATATGATTCTTAAAATCACTACATGATTTACCTATTTTATTTTTATTGCTTGTGTGTGTATGTAGTTGCCCCTTTAAATATCGCAACGTTCAAGATATAATTACAGATTTATAAAGATAGAAACTAATTAAATACACTACATTGTTAAATGCCAATCTCTCCACTTTTTGAAATATCGGTATATGTGCAATCCAATAGGTTATTGTAACATATAACGTATAACACGATAAAATCCCAACAAGTAGTTTTAAAGTTTATATAATAGTAATATATTTTTTAATATAAAATGGTAACTGTAGTAAATGAATATTAAAATAATTCCGAGTCAATATAGGGATTAATATTCAATTTAAAACTTATATTTCTACCTTTTATGGGATTACTTCAATTAATTTTGCTTTCGTGATATAATCCTTTGTTGCAACTCTAGTCTTTCTGATTTTATCAAATGTTTTAAACGAGGAAAAATATAACGAATTATATTATTTGAAAGATGGAATATATACATGTATTATATTAACATTTTATTCAGGTGTTTTAACATTTCGTTACTATCATATATTTTGATATTCCGTCTTTATTACTTACCTAATTATTACGTACCGGTACATTACTTGCGACTTTTCATACAGTTCTATACTGTATGCCAACTGGTTTCGTTGCAACAATCTGAAAACATATTATACTTTAATATTACCGACAACAAGGTTTTTAAATTTTTAACGTAAATTAAGCACAAAATTATAAATGTCACACAAAACAGATTATTTAAATGTTGTTGGCACCATATCCTGAAGTTACTTTAAGATCTCTTGTCTTTTAATCGTGTCACTATACTATTATGTTTTATGGGATGCAAAATTATATTGGTAATTTAGGAGCCTGTTACTATTAACTCCTTCTTCACTTCTTATATTCATATTTTCCTTGACATTCATATTAGTCGTTTTATATACGTGCGTTCTTCACAATGAATAAGAACAATAGAACCCATTAAACTAATAAGAGCAACAGAGAGGACCAGTAAATGGTCGCGAAATTAATCTCTACGCACTCAGTTAACAACAGGGTACCAATTGTATTACTGTCGAGAAACTTTTGAAATCACATGGTTGCAAATATTTAGTATTTTATTTAATCAAATCTCCAATTAGATATAAATCAAAGTCTCGAAACATTTCATGAACAATATCAATCAGATATTAAGGTCCAAGATCGAAACTATACAATGCATTTTATTGATATATTTCTTGTTGATGTTTCAGATGTTATTCGAAAAAAAATCTAAAATATTTATTTGGAAAATGTTATTAATGAAAAGTTATTAAAATATGAATATTGTAATAATAATTTATTACATGTCTTTCCATACAATTCTGTATTTTTAGCTAATAGAGTTTCGCTGCATGAACGTGACAGCATTATTAGTGAGTACATCTTAATATTATCTTTTGTACTAAAAGTGTGTCCTAAACATTGCGGATAAACATTTTAAAGGTAAATGAAAGCTTAATATACTTGAAGTTAGGAAAAAAGTAAACAAATAATATCATAAAATATCCTATCAATTGGAATGCAACTACAATAAAACTCTCGATTGAATGGAACAAGCAAATGGATTCAGTAGAACGCTTAGTACAAAAATATTATTTCTTTTTCCCATTCTGGTTTTCTAATCTTGGTAATGCACCCTACTTCATTTTTGTTCAATTTTCGTTCCTTCTTAAAGGAACAGCCACCAAGCTTGAGGTTGAACGTCTGCTTAATAACACTAATTGCTACATACATTCACCTGGCACAATTTAACACTTAGGACACTGAACACCTCCTTTAGTATTAGAACAAAGTTGTCATTGGTGGGGATTTAACTTAAAAATATACACTTTGTGGCTGTAAGCATATGAAGAAACACGAATGGACACCACTGTACAAATACATAGAAACAGATACCTTCTATTCTTGGCTTCAGACGAGGCAACATACTACCACACACATCACATAGCCCTAGTTAAGGGACTTACTGTGACACCACGTTTGCACGTAGATAAGGATCGCTATCTTGTCATTATGGTTGATGCAGGAAACCCCATAACAATGGGTACTCAGATGGGTATTGAACTACAGACTCGCCCATTGGAATTATTTCCGGTAGCAGTTAGATAGTCACCTACCCAAAGGCTTCAATGTTCGAACACCGCTATCTCTCTACTAATAGCAGCAATACAAACTGCGATGGAGACTGCAGTGTCAATCAAATGACAGCCCCAGTATCACAATTACATTCCAAAACACATACTTCAGCTGATCAAGCGTCGTAATAGGTCAAGAAGTGTACTCCAACGTAAACAGGTGTGTTCTTCAAACCATAATAAATTGTTTCAAGAGATGAATATACTAAATTTTATAGCCAAAAGCTTGCAGGCGGAAAAAAAATTAGGATTTACCATCTTTTCTATGTAGACGGGTTCTGACTTACAAACATGTGAGTGAAATTATAGAGATATTTGAACTCAATAATTATGTAATCCAACTTTTAATGGCTTTAAAATTGTTTATCTTACATCTCATAAAAACCACTTCTAAAATATACGCTATCCATATCTTGTTGGATTGTTAAATTAAATTGTACTCGTTATACAAAAAACTATATTATATAATTTCGTAATACAATTTAATTTAAAATGCAAATACATTTACAGATTTGTAGTTCAAATCCTAAACAGGGCCAATTTAAATATTAAAAAAAAAATTAATGATCTCTCCACATATTGACTGCGGCTTATAGAATTATAATTTAATGCAATTAGCATTTTATATTAATTAATAAATTATGTTTTTAAGCTTAACACATACTCGGCTTTTTATGTAAATTTTTTTTTATGCCTGGATATATCCTTATAGTAACACAATTGAATTTTCAAGTAAATAAAATTGATTGTATATCTTGTAATTGATAGAGTAGGGCGGTGTTTTATATTGTTATTAAAACAAAACTGCGTGTTATTACAACTGTTGTTATTATTTTTAAAATGGGCGTGTATAGATGTTCGGAGATATAGTATTTTTTTTAAACCCGTAAATTACATAACTAAATCCAGGAAAAGATCAAAATACCATTCAGGTCGGAAAGGAATAAATTACAGCTGAAAAGCCCTTATTTTACGTATTATATTCCAGTCTTAGCATGTGTGAAAGGGGTGATATTACCCTCACTAAGCACATGACAACTTCTGTTGAAATTTATCATGGTCGTAGTGATACGAAGTTTGATGATCTACGATAAAGCATTTTTTAAATTACTTTTAACACCGTTTCTGACGTAATCTTTACAATTTACTTAGATACCTGTTCGTCTCCAGTGTGTAATTTATTGGCGACTTAATTTATATAACTAATATCATAATTATAATGTAAATAAATGTCTGCCACACACACTTTCTTTTACATTATACGTATAAAATCGCAAAGATGTATATTTCAGAAAGTAATGATTTAAAGTTTGAAAACTATGATTTGTACTTAGATAGTTCCTTACAATTTTGATAAGTGTAAACAGTTAGGTAAAATAGAGCTCGTTATTAAAATTATAAAAATAGCTGAACCAAGCAAACAATAACTTATTGAGAAATAATTAAACTGTGAAAATAACATACCGCACAAATACACGGTTGTTCATTTAGAACTGTAAAATTAGTCGCCCATTTCCACAAACTTTTTCTGATTTGAATTTTTGTCTGATTAGAATTCTGAGTCTGTTAATAAGTATCTAAATAGTTTTGGGTTTTAAAATAACTTTTAATTGTAGCAATTAGATTACGTCGACTTGATTGTATAGTTAAAATTATTTAATACAAATATTAAATCAAATCAAAACGTATATTAACAAATAAAATGGAATTTAGTCAATTTTAAAATTTACATTCACATGTATTAAATAAATATGACTTTTAAAAGGTAGAAATTCCTATTATATCGCAGAAGATATGCGTAAAGTCTACCGATTTCCCTTTCATTATTTTATAAAATTACGTAAAATTTTGTACCAGTTTATGATATAGGTTTGCAGACTACATAATGTTATTGCTCCTGTAGTCGCTTTACGATACTATAACATGTTAATGAAATATAGCACAAATTATCAAAACAGGTGGTTTTAATAAAATTTTAACTCACAAAAATATTCTTACATTTATATATTGTGTAGGCTTTATGTATATATTTATACAAGTTTGTATTATTATTTTGATAATTTTATTAATTTCCTAGGAATAAACGTCTTATAAAATCATGTCTTACCATGCAACTATATTAATTTAAATGACCCATATTTTTTTGCAATTAAAATTCAAACAAACTTAAACAATTTCCATATAACATAACATCTATATCGTAACAAAAAATAAGTTTAAAGTACACAACATGTATTTTTATTGCAACTCTTTTAATTTAAAATAACAAAATGTATATGATTTTATAAATTTATTTGTTAACTATATATTTGTGTACGTGGAAATATAAACAATACTATATGATGTACATGGCATTTATTTTAACTATAATTAAAAATGTCTCTGTTTTATATTCAGTAATGGTATAGCTTTGGGTTATAGCAAACCAACCATCCATCACCAGTTTCAAAGATATGGTCATAACTCGCTTTCTCTATTACAAACGGAGACCATTAGAAATCGTACAAAACATTTTCACATAAAATGTCGATATGTTCATCAGAATAGATTTTCTACATTTTTTTTGAATCCCAAAGATACATACTTTTTATCTCAGAGTTCAAAATAAGTCGTTGACTCACGAATTCTATTGTAAATTTTTACACAAAGTTGTGGTATCATAGGAATGTACAATACGAGATGTAAATTCTATCATTATCGAAGAAATTATTCGGTTTGAAATATTAGTTGTCGTTGGTTAAATAAAACAATGTTGGGTTTTCGTCTCTGTGTTAATTATATTTGAGAATTGTCAATCGAAGGCTGCAATTACCCTGTAGAAGATGTTTAATCGGATATTAAAATTTGTACATACTACATTTTGTAGTACAACCTGTCTACGTACATAAATTAAAGGTTATATGAACTAGTAGCAATCATTTAAAATTTAATTAGGTTATTGTAAGGAGATATTCATGTATAATTAATAAAACACATTAATTATTAAAAATTCGAGTAATTTTAAAGTTTGTTAAATGTAATGATTAATTTTTTTACTAAAATAAAATATTTACTGTCCAATAAATAAACATTCCAATTAGGCGAAGTCATTTTTGTAAAATTCATTAATTTCCCATTTCATAATTCAATTTTTTCCTTCAATTATATATATTTTAAAATGAATATTTTTAATATAGTTACTATAAAAAAATTATCATTAAGATAAACCTCAGTTAAAACGTACACGATTGCAGGAAAAGTTTAAGTTTCACAATAAAGACGTGTGTCAAGTCAGTCATTTCTTGAACTAACTTTCCCAGGAAAATAAGCAAACTACTCATAAAACCATGAGAAGGACTCAAAATTGTGTAAAAACGTAGAATATGTAATTAGAAGCAAGTCTGCGATATTTTAACAAAAAGTCCATAGTAAAAACTAAGTTAATTTTGAAGTTAATAACCTTGTTAATATAAATAAGGGTGTGATGCTAGAAAACCTTCTCCCACTGAATAATTATGCAATACTATGAGTTATAAACAATATAATGGAGAAAATACTATAGACCTATTGTATTACCACAGAATCCAACACTAGAAATTTTTGAGCACACACAATTATAGGAGGACACCATTATTATTACAAAACACTGTCCAAAATCAAATATAGGTACCATTTGTCGATTATACACAAAGATGTATAGATAAACACACACAAAAGAATTAAACAGTTGATCATATCTTATCCTGTTGACTTTTGAATGTAGTCAGTACTTCTTCTTCATATTAGGTGTCAAATAAAGAAATTTATTCTGAAATGTATGTTTAATGGCTTTATATAATACATTTGTCCCGGATATATTTATGTTTGTTTTAAAACATCAACCACATCAACTAAATATTGATTAAATATATAACAGACCCTTGTAAATTACAGAGATTATTTACAAGTAAATATTTTACTTTTATTACAGTAATCTTTAGTTTTCTACATTCTTCTATTGTCAAATTATTATTTAGATTTCACTGATATTTTATGTCTTTGGAGCATTTTTCAAATTTATTTACATCCGCAAACGAGAGTGAGTAGTCTAAGTTTTAGGTTTTTCAATTTTATTGCCATTCTCAATGTTTTTTTAGAAACACTTATAATATCACTGAACGAAAATTCAGAAATAATAAAACTAGAAGAAAATTCTGATTGAAACTGGGAAAAAATAGACTATACAGATTGTCGAAGGAAAACATAAACTCTCACCAACATGTGCAAAAAATCTCCTACAAAGCAAAACAAAACACATTAATATACAAAAATACTGTCAATTTCATTGTACTGACAAAACAGAAGACTAAATAATATTAAAAATAACAGAAACAACATTTCAAATGAGAAACATGAAGAGAGATGTTGACATTACATGTAGAGGAATAACACAAAAACTCACTTACTATACATACCCTGCGACTGCAAAATTACTGACCTAAATAACATCCAAATCGTTATAACATAATGACAATGACACCATTGTGACTGAAAAGAACGAAAACAGACAGAAATAACACATAATGCACAAGCAAATAGTACAGACCTGCTACCATATAGAGTCACTAAAACTATAATTTCAAAATATCAACGACAAAATCAATCAAAACATATTTAAAGGCAAAATAAATCAAAATGCATTTCTAAATCAAGTGTAAAGTGAAATTTCAAAAATAAATAAATACAAATTACCAACAGAGAAATATTAAAAGTGTGGGTGAAATGAAATTTAAAGTGCTACGAACAGAAATGTTATCTATTATGTAAATAATTTATAATCTATTATTTATGAAAGTGAAATCTCAAAATCAAATTTTTAGTTCTAAATCTAAAATAAACTTATAATCAAATCAATGTCAATAAATATAACATAATCCACTTATACAAAATGTTTTGCTATTTTTCCTCGTTATAATTTTATCAAAGGAGGATAAAAACAAAACAAAATGTACTCCCATATGCAAGACTTACGCCGGAGATTGAATTCTATGTCCGATGTTGGACTTACCTTCAAAAATTCATCAAAATTAAAAAAATAAATAAAAAAAATAAAAAAATGTGGTCTCTCCAGCAATTGAAAATGTTTCATAGGAATCTATGAAAGTTTCAGAAAAATAAGCTGTCACAGAAAATTAAGAGAATTGTAGTCCTAATGAAATATCAGCCGCAATAGACGGGACGTAGCAAAAAGGGGTTAACTTTGCTAAACGGTGTTGTTACTCTAACCAACTTTGACACCAATAAATTTATTGACTATGAGTGCCTGACAAAATTTTTCTATGCTTTTAAAATGAAAATAACGGCCCTCTGATTGTAAATCTAACTTCTGAGGATAAAGTGTGGCTATGGAGTCTACTGGTGCAATTCAAAAGATGTTGGGCACATCCAGAAAGGGATATGAAGTCGACTGCGAGAGTTGTGCAAAAATATGAGAGACCGAAAATTGTCAGATGGTTAATCTCTACGAGGAAAAGTTAGACTAACAGATGTAACTATTAATTATTATGGCTTAGCAATTATAAAGAATTGCGACTGTTTATAAAATATGATAAGAACTGTGGGCTCTGCTTATTTTCACAAACTGTCCACAGATGACAATCCAATACACCAGCTTTGTTCGAAAGGTAACAGCTGGTGCCAGTACAACAAAGCTCTAGAACTGTATAAATAATACCAATAAATACACTCACAATAAATCCTTATTCTCACAATAAATCCTTGTCAGAACCTGTTTGACTAGCTATAAAACCTACATATAAACACCTGGGTAAACCAAAGATATTGAAATAAATCCTACATGGCCACACCTAAAACCCAAATGAATCCTTCAACAACGTAATTTGGAAAAATGTGCCTAAAACAGAAATTGTGGTTATTGAAATGTATAAATTTGTTGTGGCTGATGCTGTACTGACTTTCAATGATTAGTGAAAGAGAGCTATTTAAACTAATATGTATGTATTTATTAAATATTGCATATTATTGAAATATAAAATAATGTATTTACGTTATTCCCACAATAAGAATGACCCCCCTAAATAAAATGTAGTTTTGTCTATTTAGAAGCTATAGCACGTTAAAACTAAATTTAATTGAATACATTTACTATTTTTACTTTTAAAACGTCTGGTTGTTGCTACAAAAACCTCTACAATTGGACAACAAAGTCAGTATCATTTTTACTTTGAAAATGAATGAGAGTTGAAAATACCATGAAATAGAGAACACAAAATAAATTACTGAGATTCTGACATGTCCAGTTGATGGTATTGTAGCTACGATAAACAATACTCGATAGATAAACAATAATAAACAATTCTCAGTGGAATGAACCAAACAAATGAACTAAGAAGAACGATTGATATAATAGATGTACTTTTACTACTAAAAGCACAAATATTATTTCTATAACCCATTCGTGTATTGCAATCTTTATAATGCGGCCTACTATTATTTTTCTTTGTTGTTATATCCTTATTTTAATGTACTGTATATTTTTGTAAAGTGATATTTTAATCTTAATATATAATAAAAACATACCAATAAGTCTACCGTTGTCAACTTTGTGTAATATGTTTGAGATAAACAACTAATTACGAACAATTTAATAAATTATTGATTACAACACGTACAAAAATAATATTGTACACAATTATTAAAAATAATGTATATTACATATATTTACAGATTTTAAAATCCTAACCTGTTATTTTGTAGGAGGTAATGGACGTTGTATTTTATGTTCCGCAACCATCCGCTGTATGTTCGCCCCCACCGACTATGTGCTTTTCTGTAAGGTTTAGAGGAAATATATAGGTCAAAGGAACCGTTTATTCATAAACACACTCGGCCTGGAGTGACTGACAATGCTTTCCAGTGGAAATGAATATAGGGACGTTCAATGGGAAGTAAGGGTGGTGGTTAGAGGAAAGGTGACAATCCACAATAGGTTATTCAATATATTTGTCTTTTTGCTTTCCGTCCTGCTTGTCTGTAATGAGCAAAGATTTTTGTATAAATTCACCTGTTATCATCCCAAAGTTTCCTTTATCACCCCATCCTTTTATTTGGAAACATTCTGTAATTTGTTCATAAATACAAGCAATTTATATTGGCCATTCTAAATTAGATGTATTATTTCCCCTTATGGTGTATGATATGATTAATCTTTGTTTACTTGCTAATTATATACCTGTAACCTTGAATGTACCTAGTATACCCTCACAATTACCTTAAATACAATGAATTATATTGGGTAAATTTTAGTCCACGGCAACGTAAGTTCTTCAAACATGAACAATATACCTTGTCCATCTAACGTAGCGGAAAACTTCAATATCGTACTTGAGAGGTGATAAATTTTCCAAACTTTCAGAAGAACCTGCCTATTGTTGCACTAGTTTATTGTCGTTTTTTCACCATCAATAACACCAAATCTTCCACCTTAAACTGTAATGGGGGTTGTATTGCTTACATTTGTCCTCTTGTATCCCTGACAATAATCTCGGCGAGTCATGTGTTACTTTGTTTATCAACTTGAGGACATCTAATACATCATGTTCCAGTACCATCAGAATTAATGTTGAACCAATAGGTTGATTCGATTCGAAAACATGAATAAGAAAAATGGTGAAACACTGTGGCGGCATACCTAACTGAACTATATGTGAATGTTACCAATTTTACATAATTGTACAGTCTTTTTGGTCCTCGTTAACATAGAAGAGTAACATGTTGACCAATGCAGAATTTATCGTTATGTTACACTCTTACTCTGAGGCCGCCGACGTTCTGTGTAATCTTACCAATGCACTGTATATTTGCTTCAATGTCTCTGTCACAAAATGTATACTCCTGTAGGACTGCAGGTATCCCATAACATGGAAAATTGTCATCTAAACGAAATATTGCAATGGTGTAATCATCTGTCAATTCCGTTGTTTTGTTGATCGCGAACCTTGTAGTGTCATTTATCGCAAAGAAAATGTTTGATTTTTTGTTAGATTTTAGCAAGGGTCCAAGGTAAATCTACTGTTATTATCTTGAAAGGATTTGAATTTATATTTAGGTTTTTGTAATACTGTATCATATATTGCCATGTGTGGCACTTTGTAATATATTGTACCACATCTGTTGTCATTTGTGTGGTCAGTAATGCTTATTCTTTATCTTATAAATAGTCTTTGTTAACCCCTGCATGACCTCCCTCTACAATTGAATAATGAAATTCCTGTAGGATGTCTGTCGTCAGTGTTTAAGGAATAGCTAGCAGTAGATTGCTTCCCCATTCATGAATTGCTTGTAATGCCAAATACCACCTGGTAGAGTGTATAAACTTCCATGTGTGCTTTATCAGCACTTTCTGAATCCAGTAACGATTCTCTAATTTTGAATAAATATTCATCTGATAATTGCGATTTTTCTAAGTTTATGGACTGAATTTTGTTGACATTTAACTTAGTTCTCCCTGTATCTCTGTTTTTGACACTTGTACCTTTCCAGACTTAAACTGTCTCACACACTCATAGTTGAACCTTGGTTCATGTTTAATCTCAAGTAATATTCAGTCAACTTTAATGTTAATCTATTTAACCGCGAACTAAAAGTTTTTACATTTTTATAGTATTGAAAACTCGCATGATCATTGAAAATTGTAAACCGCTGTCCATACAAAAATGGTCTAAATTAGTTTACCGTGTAAACTACTCGCAGTAATTCAACTTCTATCGCACTGCAGCACCTCTTGGTGTCATATAACCTCCCGCTGACATAAGCAACTGGTCTGAGTGTACCATCCTCCTAGTATTAAGACATGACACCTTTCATTCCTGTTCGACTGGTATCGCATGACATAACTATTTCCCTGTTTTCATTGAAATTGGCCAACACTGGTGACGTATACAATACCCTTTTTAAATGCTGAAAAGCTTTTTCATGTTGTTCATGCCACTTAAAAGTCCTCTTATCTGCTTTCTCTTTTTCTCCAAATCCGTCAAAGGTTTGGCCATGTCACTAAACCCTTGGATAAATTTTCTGTTATAGGATGCTTCCGCTAAGTAGCTCTGCATAACCTTCGTTTATGTAGGAGTTAGATATTCTTTAAGAGCCTTTAAATGTTTCTCTAAGGGTCAAATTCCTACTCTAGAAATATTGTTTCCCAGTACATCAATATTTTGATAACAAAAATTACATTTAGAAGTTTTGAGATTTAATTTTGCCGCCTCTAATAGTTGAAAAACTTTCTCTAAATTCGTCAATTGGTCTGCAAACGTGTTCCACATAGGCCAATAAGTCATCCAAATAAATGATTATTCACTCATATAAAAACCATTAAAATAAACGATTCATAGCCTACTCCTTTGAAAAGAATATGAAGAATTAAGCATTCCTTAGGCAGTTTTTTATATTGATACTGGCCCTTATGAGCAACAAATGTAGTATATTGCCTGTAGTCTGGTACAATTGGTTGTTGGACAATCCCTTATTTATGTCCGTAGATGAAAAATATTGTGCCATACACAATGTAATTAATGTGTTGTGTTAATACCCCGGGCAAAGGAATTCTATAAGCCTTCATCCTTCTGAGGAGATTTTCTAAGTTATGTCCTTATGATAATTCTAAAGCTTATGATCTTTATATCCATGCAATTATTAAATAATGTATGCCTTTTATTAGAATTTTAAACAATTTAAAATACCTTCCTCACTTTTACTAATAGTGAACATTGATAAATGAAAAAAAATAACTTACTTAAACACTATCCCGTAAAATCACCGTGAGTCTATTTATTTATAAGTTTCAATCTACAAAACCAATCCAAAATTGTATACAAAGTTATCACAAATATTCCATCGGTAAATGACACTGATATGATCATAAATGATCTAATTTGTCTTAACACTTTTTATACGGTATTCTTTTTTATAATTGTTAATCTGTATTTCTGGTATTGACTAGTTATAGCACATTGATTCTAAATTGTTTCTCTAAATTACATTTTAGGTTAATGAGCAACAATAAATATTGGCGTTGTAGTAGTTAAGACAATTAATGTTAACCATAATAAAAAAAAAAAAAAAAAAAAATTGACAAACATGGGTTGTAAACGTTATAGATAGAAGTAATAGTTTTTAATTAAATTTATTATCAGACATGGTTATTCAGTAGGAACAGTATGTTTATTCCTAAACACCTCCATTTTATCACTTCCAATATATAACTCGATTACAATGCATTGTTGAGAGTAAATTAAAATGTAATGGAGCAAATATACTTAGTGGGTGAATTTAGTGAACAAAATAAAAGTTAAGTTGTACAGAGAAGAACTCATTAAAACAATGTAATTAGTGTAAAAGAATTTTCATCTTCCTATACAAAGTTACATCCTCTCTAATAAATAATAAAAAAGATCACTTTTAATTTATTATACATTAATATTGTATGTGAGAAAACAAACTGGAATGCGAGAAAAATATATACACTTTTGATAAATATTTAAATTGACTATAAGATATTTGTATATTAGTTTAATTTTCAGCAATGAAAGGATAACAATACAAACATTATATTTTGTCAACAGTAAAAATAAAATATTTTTTACTGAGTTAAAATATAAGATTTTATTATGATATAAGACATTGATATTGTGAGAATGTGACTACTGTATTACTTTTACATTATATTTTCTTGACGTATAATTATTTTTAAGTTTTAGTTATAAATTATTCATATTTAATAAAGTTGTTAATAAATTGTCCTGTAACTATCATATCTAATAAAAAAACCTATTACTATAATACATTTCATATTTCCTAAATAAATTTGATATAGAGCTTTAAATAATTTGGTATCTATTTCGAATTCAAATGTCTGATTTTATTTTGGAAGAGTTTATTTAGAATTCTGGTGTATTCATACTTACTTATCCACACGTTTGGTTTTCCCTACATTATATATATATTCTACGAACTGGATATAAAAACAAACGTGAATCCACGTTTTAACCTGACTTCAAAATAACAACAATTTTCTTAAATGAAATTATATTAAAAATGGCGACAAACCTTCATTGTGCAGTTTTGAGCATATCAAATTGCATACAACGTTTTTCATCACAAGTCGGACTTAATAAAATACTACATTATTATGTTTGTTTCCATACTAGTAATAGTCTTTTCTTTTAGTTACGTGATAAATGCATAGACAAATATCATATTGTGTAGTAGAATAAAGGGCCAGAGTCGCAAGAAAACATTTTTTAATAAAAATATGTATGTTTGCAAATATTTTTTTCTCTGATATTATTTTGATTAACAACGACTTTTTAAAAATCATGATTTAATATCAAGATATATGTAATAAATCTCATTTGAACTTTTCCCTTCAATTTGGAGATTGAAAAATCTTTTTTGATTACAAATTTGCCTTAAGTCTAAATTTGTTCAACACAAAACTCTCCACTATTGTACTAAAATGTCAAGTATGTGTCCCAAATATGTATGATATAAAAATAAAATTCACCAATGAACTGTTAAATTCGAATGGTTATTCTATCTGTAAAAATTAGTAAGGGAAAATTATCATTCTATATAATTTCATTACAACAAAGATTATATTTGATCATTAAATTTGGCTTTTTAAATCACCGAATAATTAGCCTATGTTCTTTTTAGAGGCTTTCTAATATAATTGTGGTGTCTTTTACATAATACGTAAACTCACACGTTATTGTACCCAATAATAATATTTAATTTTCTATTCCTGCGTCGTCTTTATAGATAGTATTTAAATTTTGTTTTATTTGAGAAAGATTTACAAATATCCATGGTTTTTTACAAAAAAAAAAGACTTACTTATACGGCTCCAAAAGTTATAATTAAAATTCACTTAGTAGGTGTTAGGAAAATAGATCCTTTCTTAGTTTGTAAAACTTTAATATACAGAACGTCTTATTTTTACAGTTGAGTTTACTCCACTTGATCGATAATAACATAATATATATTATTTTACAATATACACAATTATTATTACATTATAATTTCCCCTACAGAAATTATAATATATATTATGAGTATCTTTATAATGAACGATTACATATTATTATTATGTTAATTATTTGATAGTCTTATTGTTTTTCATTTATCACAACATTAAAATATTCACAGCCTTAGCAATTATGAAGTGATATTTACATTTGTTATCTCAATGAAGTATAATATTCCACGAATAGAGTCGACCATAACAAGAGCCACTGTGTCCTGACACATCCTGAAAAGATACCAAAATATTACATGAGTTATAACTACTCACGCAATATAATTGTTAATTATACAGATAACTTTTCTGTGCTAAAATTAGGAATAGTAGTTTAAACTAAATTGAAATTACGTATCAGAGTAAGAATATGTATATAATATTAGTAATTTATTTTACAGTTTTCGTATCCAAAAACATATTACTTAAAAATAGGAGAGTTATACTTTATTACGATAAATCTCAGATTGAATTCACTACTTTAAAATACCACTAATATATATATATATAACTTTTTATAATGCATTGATGGATATAATATTTTTTTACTATACCGGTACCTAAAAGAGATATCATCTTTTGTACGGCCTACAAGAAAAAAAACAAATACATGGTCAAAATATATTTGGAATATTCCAGAATATTATACTCTATGAATATATCTTTTTTAATAGTTTCTGGGTTAGTGGATAATTTGTTGTTTATTTTTCTAGAGGGATTAAGAGAATCATGGACATTTTTTTCCCACATTTAGGACCACTCTACTACTGTTAATTCCAACCGTCAAAGATTTCACATTTATTTTCATAAATTCAATTACTCTACCAATTTTATGAATGCATATAAAATTAAATATTCTTTTCACGTATTGGTATTTTGGCATATTCTAATGAACCCCAATTTGCTTAAACAACTGTAAGTACAACGTCTTTGTGATGCGTGTGCCACGTCTAAGAATACCTTCTGTTAAGTTGAAACAGCTGTAGCAATAAATAAGAAATTGAAATACTTTTGAAAAGGTATGTAAATCAATGTAGGCCTAATTAGTAGTTCTAAAGGCAACATGGAAATAGTAACTGTGTGTAGTTCAAGTTATTTGTAGTAAGTTATTTTACGTAATTTTATAACTTTAATAAGCATTAACTTGAAACTCGTAAATGTAGTACACATTATAGTTGAAATTTGAAATATAAACATCATGTATGTATGTTTAGCTTTTTCTAAATTTTATACATAAGTATTATCAAAGCATCTGTCTATTTTACATTATGCAAATTACTTTTATATACCGACATTATGTTCTTAACAAAAAAGGATAAATTAATTTTCGTTAAAAAATAATAGATAATATGAACAGATATAATTTAAACAAAAACTATGATCAAAATTACCTGCTGAGTCTCTTGTACCGAGTACAGAAGCTAGTCTAGGCTTGTCTTCATGAAACCACAAGTCAACTGTCGTTGAAAATACCCCGAAGAGATTGGCTACACATGATAGCTTTAGTTTCCCAAACCGAAAATCACGTGATTCCAGTTCGTACAGTAAACCTATGATTGTCACTGCTGCAGAATCGTTCCCTGATTGAGACATGAAGGTAGGTGGAACCTTACAGATAATATAATAATAACAATATTGAAATTAGTCTACTACAAAAAATACTACATTATAGTTGTGGTACAATGGACAAACTTTAATAATAATATTGCGTTCAGTTAACTACGATACTATGAAACATTTGTGGTAATCAGAACATTATTCGCCATCTGAACTCTATTCACTGGCGTGAACATCAATAGCCAAACTAAAGAAAAAACAATAAATATTTTATTTATGCAATACAATTATAAACGTCAATCCTTTGACCAAGCCATCATCCTGAGTTGTCAATGCACAGAATTACTGCTAATACTAAACTATAACTGACATGGCGAATGATTCATACAAATATCAACAAGGAAGCAATACTATTTTGTTGTTGCTTCTCTATTGTTAGCTGTATGTAGCTTTGGTCTTGCTAACTGAAATTCATTGCCTAAAGAGTTTGAGAACATAGGCAACTCACGATGATAGCCTAGTTATGTAAAAATTTATTTTTACAATAAAATACAAGACGACGTTTAAATTAACAAGCCATCATCATGAGTTGACCATGTACACAATCTTTTCCGGCACTGAACTGCAACTGGCAAAGCCAACGCTACACAACTAATAATAGAAAATAATATGGGATATAAACTAATAAGGAATTCTACCAATTAATTAAATATATAGTTTTTCGTTGTTGATCGGTATTTCAGTTATCGTAAAAAAAAAAAAAAAAAAAAAAAAAAAACGTAAGAAATTATTTTAAAAAACATATAGACTATATAAACGATAAATAGACTTTTAAAATAGAAAACACTTACAAAACTTGTTTTCTAACGTTCTTTAAGTTCAATATATATAAGCTAAAAGTTGAGAAAGAGTTTTTAACATTTTAAATTGTTCACAATTTATTAATATTCTTTCCAAAGTTTTAAAACAAAAATTCAAAAACTGGGCTACGTAGTGGTGCAAAATTTACAAGAAATATAAGAGATTATTTAAAATGGTATGAGAATTGCTTTAAATTTCTGAAGTGGAAAGACAATATACACAATGTACTTATATCATGATTTAAGTATTTGAAAGAAAATGTAATTTGTTTTTCACACCTTCAATTGTTGTACAGCAACTTTGATTAGATGGGATATAATATGTTAATATTGCCCCATGCAAAATTTTCAAACGTAAATAAAATGAATGAGTGAGTGTACGAAATTAAAAACAAAGAGGTATGCGTTTCTGAAAATATATAAATGTCATTTAAAATTGTATTTCAACATAAATGAATATAAATATTATAATATCAAAAAGATATGCTGTACTATATTTAAAAATACAATTGCTATATGGTTTATTAATGTAAATTTTATTAATTGAGTAGAGAATGTATTTGAAATGCAATATAACTGAAATAGAAATTATGCTTGATATGCATAGAATATTTACTTTGATTTTAATTAAGCTAATTACTTTTCTCTGACTGATACAACATTAAAATATTCATATTACTATGAAATTGTTTTATGTGTACAGTTAAATATTGTATTGCCTAAAATTTCAAAAATAGTCTATGCTATGAAGTTAAAGGGGGTTTCCATTAAATAGTTTGTTACCAATATTTTTTAATTTAAAAATCGCAAATATAATATTATATTTATATAGAAATGAAAATTAAATAAAGTAATACAAAAAATATATATGAGAGAATTTCTTATAAAGTAAATTATTCACAACTTAAATGAAATTACGTTTTGGTCGTTGAGGAACCACGACAGATTTGAAGGTGGACTTGAAAGAGGAGAAGAACAGTTCCCCTTGATTATATCCCCTCCGGAATAACTGCTTTTATCATGGAACACCACTGGTCTACCTATTATTGGTGCTGTAAATAGGACAAAATATTATTAAGGGAATACATGAAACTAAAAGAACACTAAGACTATACAAAGTTAATTATTACTCTAAAATTACCTTCTAATATCCTCTCATACACTGTTAAACAAGATAATATACATACACTTAAGAATATAAAGTTATGAGTTATACTACTTCACTAACATATTACGTGCATTTGAGCCGACACTACATTCGTGTGAAAGTCTGGTGCATCGGTCGATACTTCACAACGATACTTTCCCGATAGTTCCTTCTTGACCTCTTCAAGAACAACTTTTTCTGATCCAGATGCTCCGATCTGTTAAAAGAAAAAAGAAAGAAGAGAAGAACTTCTAGTTGTATTACAATTACAGTCAGAGATATAAAGAATTGAGTAGAAAATAACAAACCTATCTTTTGAATTAGTCAAGATCATGAATGCATATTCTTACATGACAAAAACTTTACTTTTTTATTATTTTTATGAAAATATTTTTTAAACTCCATATTTCTTATATTAAATTATAGCGTTATAAATGTTTGAAGCAAAAAGCTATTTCTAATTTTTTAATACATAAATTAAACTGTATTCCTTTATTTAGTAATTGAATATTCATAATTATTGCTCATTAAAAGTAGAAAAGTTCAAGAGTTTTATAGTTTACTCTAGTCGTAACAATGGTAATATCACACTTCATATTAAATTTAAAAACATTCATAATAATAAGATTCATGCATTTATAATTACCAGTTTATTCAAATAGTTAGTTATTCATATGGTCTCAATTTCGCAATATGCTTTATTCCTTTGTTTATTGTTTTTTGTTTGATTTTGTATTTTTATATATACATGTTAGCCATGTGCTATGTATAAATATATATTGGGTAGAATAAAAAGTCTTAAGTACTCGTATTATTTATATTTTCTGTTTGATTTTGTGAAATTATTTTAATCTCTTAGGTTTTACAATCGTTTGTAATACTTATGTCTATCAATTCCAAAATATTTATACAAAAATATAAAACATCCTCTACTTGTTAAATATTTTGGTTACACTAGGTTGAAACCAAAAGCATGAATAAAACAAAATTCTTAATTCGTAATTTAACCTTAAACCTAAATAAATAAAATTAGATTGTATGGATTAAATTTAACACATTGAACAAAATTTGGGTATATTGGATAACATCCCAAAAGGGATTGCCATGAACATCATGGAGGAATATGAAATTATAAACATTCAAAATATCATCCAAACAAAATTTTGAATGACCAATTGATATATATTTCACATGCTTTATTCGACAGAGTCAACAGTTTCAGTAAAACAGTTAACTATATCAGACACAAAAATGAACTATATACGTGTATCTCCAGATAAGCTAATTCCATCAGTCAACTGTTGAAGCCATGCGACCTCTGTCTGACAAAACTAATTTAAATATTATGATGAGTACTTTGTACTATAATTATAACTTGATGTGATTGTGTTTTTGTGTTTTGTGTTTTCATATGTATGACAGCCTGATGATGTCATTTGTATATGGCGAGACATGGAACTTAGTTAGTGGTGAGTAGTTGATCTGCTATAGACTTTGTATTTTAAAATGTCACTCTTTATCTCTTTTATAAGGCTTCTTCTTTTATAAAAATTAGCAAAAATCCTACTTTGTCGTAAAAGTATATTAAATCAAAGTATACTCAATCAATAGAAAGATTGGATTATTTTATTAATTGCTGTACTTTAAATATTTATTAAAAAAGTAAGTCGTAGGGAAAGTACGATTCACTGCTAAGTTAGAAACAACAATTTAAATATATCTACATAATACAGTTAAAGGGAATAATAATGAATGGATTAAAATTTGCCATATAGTGTTTACAGAACTTTACAAATGCATGAAGGTATGATTCAATTTATTTATAAAGTCTTGATGAGAACCAAGCAACTAACGCCCCAAAACTTACATTAACACTGACTCCAGGAAGTGGAAACACACGAGTATGAGGCAACTCCTTGGGAACGTAGCGGAAGAACTCCTGCCGTCCCTTGTACCATTTCACCGTATACAACGGATCTCCTTCTAAATCGTATGTACAGATGAGCACCGCTGTCCCTCCTTCTGGTACAGCGTGAGGAACTTTTAGTACTACATTACGTAGGCCTCCAGTACCTGCAACATGTACACATCTAACACGATTCTGAAATATTTTAATAGTAAATGTATTATAATTGCAGCTTTTACTTATATTACAGTTTTTGAAAAGGAATATTGTATATTTATTATCATTTCTTAAACTGTCCTACATTATCTAACTAAAAAACTTTGAATATATTCGTTAGAGTATGATACGATACTCATTAGAAAATACTATTATATTGAAAAATAAGTTCACATTTATTTTAACATAGTAATAATATCGAAGTAACTGTTTCTCCATCTACAAATGGAAAAATTAGTTATATTGTTATCTCTAGACCATATCTTGGAAATAAATATCTAAAATTCCTTGTTAACTTTATTCAAAACCATAGTTTATTTTTCAATTTGTGTAAAGGTTATATTGTTTTGATGCAGTAACGTTAAATAAAAGAAATTTGTGTTTTCAAAACCTGTGTTTTGAATAGTTTGCGAGAATTAAGAACCTATTAGAGAGCGTAATTTTAATATAGTAAAAACTCGTTCTTTAATTTTTGCTGCAGGATTTTTTTTAAAATTAAATCGGGTAATTAAGGTGTAGAAACAAACCGAAATAAGAGTTTTCATATTTTATTTTTTGAAAGAGGAGAGAAGTTGTTTAAAGGAAGAGTTTTGAGCAAATATTATATTAAAACTTTATTCAAGTCAAACTGTTGGTGAATATACAGTTCTCATTCCATAAAAAAATGTGCTATATCACATTGTAGGAAATTAATTATTAATTCACCTTTAACTGGAATTATAAATTAATATCAGAAATGTTTCCTACAAAGTTTCTTTATTTCTCTGAGATAAGATTTTAGGGACATGCTACTTTAACAATATTTTGTCTAACCATAACCCCTACCTTTTTACTTCTCAAATCTAATTCTAGTTCAAATTGGGGCAAGTTGGTTAAAATAGCCAACCATTCTATTTGGTTTAGCAACAGTAAAATTAGATTCATCGAAATATTTATATTTGTTAAATAAGTTATATGTGTGAAGACTAATACAACAAGTTTTGTTACGTCATAATATAAAATTAAACGCTTTTTCTCTAGAACAAATATCCATGCGTTAAATATTTATGATTTGAATCAATACGTGTAGCCCTAACAAATATTGAAGGTTTGATTTTGTTTCAAGCAAAAAATGAGGAAGAACGTAATATAAAAACTGCTAAAAATATCAATCATGAAAAGTAGGAAGAGCTTGTCATCGCAGTAACTGAGGTTTGATCACCATTGTATTGCATTTATTCATGTTACGCGAAACACATTTGAATTATGTAAATGGGCTGATTTCACATTCATAAAAGACACGTAGATATTCCTATAAAGAGAATCTCATTAAAACATTTATTCAATATATGTATATTTAAATTGGTATTAAAATATATATACATTCACTCAATATTTATCAAACCTTCTCTCGCTTGTGAATCCCACATAATAAAAAACTTAATTTGATTCAGTGCCGTGTCAAATAAAAACATGTCTGACATATTTGCAACTGGAAACAATTTCAAAAATATACATTGCTTATGTTTAGTACCTAGGACAATTTTATCGTGCCACATTATCTGGTTAACCCGGAAATATGTAGGATTTAAGACCATTTTATTATCAGAGTTTTACTATTTAATTAATATGCTACTAGCTAATGAATATGTGGCCGTCAACTATTTAAAGAAATGTATATATATCCAAAATCAAAGTAACGCTTCTAAATTTTAAAAATCACAGGAAAATTAAATTTTTTTATGAGGTTATGATTTTTTAAATATTTTAGAATAAGAAAACTAATTCGGTTTGTATGATTGTTGTGTATTTTCAATCCAATCAATAGAGGCTCCAAATGGATATATATATATATATATATATATATATATATATATATATATATATAAAGCTACCTTTAACTATAATATTAATTGAATTTTATAATGAAATTTATTTATTTACATTACAAAATAATCTTGATGTATATATAATTTACAAAAAATATACAAATTTTGTTGTAAACATTTTTTAAATTACTGTTATCTCGAAATTTATGACATTGATTTTTGAAACAAGTTTTCTTATGAATATTAATTACGACTTTGAAGCACACATAATCTGTGTATTTCTTTGTTGGTGAATTTTTTTGAACCTATATAATGGAGTGAGTGTATGTGGGTGTGTGTGTGTGTGTGTGTGTGTGTGTGTGTGTTCGCTTTTTTCCTATTATAAATCGTGTTAATAAAACCTTTATCTACTTAATTAAATTAAATTATTATACTTCTATTATTAATGGTACTAATTTTGCAAGAACTTAGTATTCTAGGCCTTGAAATTCATTAAAATAAACTTGGTAAGTTAGTAACCCAAACTATTTCTACTGAATGTATACAATTTTTAAGATATATTCCAAATATGTACGACAAAGTTACAAAATAATTCGTCAAGGCATAATTTTACAAATCTATTATTACCACACTGTATTGTTATTGTAGAATATAATACGTACCACACTTAAGTATAAACAATTACAACGATCTTTTAACAGCATTGAAAAATAAAACATATTTCATGTAGTAACTTTAATTGCCAAGCACTTAATAAGAATAATTAATATCTTAGGCTCATTTATAACTTAATTGAATTTCCTATTTAAAAGAAATATTATTACTATTTTTATATTTACTTATTATTTTTTATTCAATTATTTTTAAGAAAATTAAATAATATTAAACAAATAACCTTGAAACCAAAAATACGATCATGGAAATACCAATATTCTTAATATTATTAAAACGGTAATTATAATTAATTGTATGTAAAATTTTTTTTACAAATATGTATTGTATTTAATGTTGATTATTCTAGTCTGACCTGTAGATAGGGCGGCGACGCCTAAGATGAGGCAATATCTTGAGTAAGCGGCGCCTGAAGTGTATTCAAACCCCATTTCAAACCCCACAGTCTTTGTAAACAGAGCAATAAATTTTATAGTGAATTTAAATATGACAGTTATAGCATTCTATTTTGAACCACAAAACACTTTTTTTTATTAAACACCATTGTTGTATAGTGTGTACCTCGTAAACAATATATGATGCATTTTGTTTGCAATAGTCAATCACATAACCTAACTTTTCATTGTATTTAAGGTTTTATATATAATTACGTAAACACGTTATTTAAAAAAAAACAATATTTAAAAAAACATTGTGTAGATTATTAAAAAAAGGTTATTTTATTATTATTAAATGTATTATTTCGTTACTCCACATTATTGTTTGTTTTATTGAATACATTTTAAATTTATAAAATACTTATGGAATATCATTGATGATAACAATATTTTGTTGGTTAATGATCACCAATAAAAATGTAAACATGATGCACAGATTGGAGGGGTTGTGTGTTTGATACAACATCTCTGGGAAGACTGGAACTGAGCAACATTCCATACGGCAAGTGATAACAGCGATCCTGGTGGTGAGCTTACCAATAAGTAAAAGCATTAATGACGTATATTCTACAAAAATTTATGATTTTCGAGAATAGTGGGTAATGTTTAAATATAATTAAGTTCATTAAAATGTTATGTTTCGATTGTAAATAAATGTATGTGCCTTTTTACTAATATTTATATAATATAATATAATAATTATAAGAAAATAATATCAATCTGTTACATACAGATTGATATTACATACAGTGAATATTAAATGTTGAGATATTTAATTAAATACATACATATATAAGTCATATAATATTTTATGTGAGTTTGGTAAATCGTTTATGTGTGCATGCTATGCATATTTAACATCAAAAAACATTTTCTTTTGTTTTAGATGCGTGTGAATTTCATACCTCGTCAAAAAACTTAAAAGTAATAATTTTGTTTTCAAGAAAAGCGCCACCCTAACCTATATGGTCAATTCAAGAAAGATGGTATAAAATGTGTCATTAATATCCCGTCTCTCTAATAAAAACCACACTCCGCCGCTCCTGTTTGTCAAGTATCACACAATTTAAAATTGATATTAGATTTATAGATAACATATGTATTCATCGTGCAATAACAAAAGATTAATATTCCTAAATTGTAGTAGCGTTTTGTTAGTTTTACGATAACCAGTTACTTTAGTAATTATTTATTTATTTCAGATACATGAACGCTTTTGCTTCTGCCAGTATAGAGTTCCAGTTCACTAGTCTCAATAACATAGCGCGAAACATCCAGGAAATTACGTTAATTTTGTTATATTTATTAAATATACAATTATCATGTCATTATATACATTACATAGCTTTTACATCAATCTAGTCCTTTAATCCAAGTCTATAACAACATGTTTGGCAAAGTTGATATTGTTTTGTGCTACTCTTTTCAACAAAAGCCTTTGAGTCGTTCTTGCAAACGAAATTAAGAACGAAGAAGAATTTGGGATAACCATTATTAAATTATGTTTTTAAAACCCGTATAAAAGTATAAGTATAAGGAGGTACCTCTGATTTCGTCCATTGATATTAGTGTACTATAAGATAATAAAGTGTCATTTCTTTCAAAACTACGGTTTATTAACGTGATATTAATATAAATTTCTTAAATAATAGTTCTACTTTGGTTCTTTATGATTGTATAATGATTCTATTTTCTCTTTGTGCTCATAGTTTATACGTGTTTCTTTAGTTAAGAAATAGTATCTTTGTTCAACCAAAGAAACCTATTCTACTTTCTTAATAAACAATAAACTTGTTTTGATTTCTTCTATCCATAAATTATTACACTATAAAGGTAAGCAAATGTTGGAACTACAATGAATTCTATTGTTTTCCCTCTGCCAAAAATGACAATATTTTATACAAGAAGGATTAAACTCGTCCTACAGTTTCCATCAGCGAATCTGTCAAACTGCAGTTTCATTGTTGATATCATTTATCATCAATAATGGATTTTGAAATGTTCAATAATTCATAACATCTAACGGGGGACATGTGGATTGATAGTCTGAAAAGATATCATTAATCATTAAAAAGTTTCCCAAAAACTGGACAAGAAAAATATATACATACACTACTATAATTTGTTAATAGATAAATAAAATAAATTATTTAAATCTCTTGCTATGTTTAAAATGTTACTCAATGCAATTTTACTTACCATTATTTTCCATATTTTTTTACTTAATTGGTTATAACTAAAACGCAAGAATACTATTTTTGTAATTCATTTCGATTAATCTGTGGACAAATCCTTATATTATCTGTGTATTCATGTTTATTATACGGTGGACTTTGTAATTTCGAGTAAAATATGTTTAACAAAGAGTAATGTTGTTAATACAAGGCGTATTAACAACACCTTCCCAACGTGTTAACCTTGAAAGTATATTTTGTTTACGAAGAAAATATAATAATATGTTAAATATTAATTATGGATTGTAATGTCTTTTGCTTTTTTAATAAATCCACTTTCAATGCCCTCTCATATTTTCTGACCATGCGTGACGCATCATGTTGTGCCGCGATCACAACTATTGATTTCGTTTCACTTCCTTTGCTGAAAAGTGTTTAAATCCTTTGCACTCGTAGCTTTTATGAAATAAAAAGGAAATACATATATTAAGTACAATTTATGTTTAAGTACATTCCCTAGTTCTCTGCACAGCAGTAGTCTTTATGGTTTTATTTTGATGATTATATTCAAAGAATAGTTAATTTACATATATTAGATTATAAATATAAATTTTCATGTTCCACCTTATCAACATCATTGTATACCTTCATACTATATTTTGTATAAATATATATATATATATATATATATATATATATATATATATATATATATATATATATATATATATATATATAACTATAATATATTCAATATATATATGAAAATATTATAATATACGGATTCTAAAATTATTATATTAAAATATTTTTGTATTTTTTATTCGGTAATATGTTGATTTATACACAATATTTATTTATTTACTATTTTATTTAAATGTACTATATACATCGTTATTGATTTTAATTGCAGTATTCTCTTTTATATTTAGCTTATACATGTTGTTTATTCGATATTTTGTAACTTTTTAAAAGATGTTTAACTACTACTGTAACTAAACACAGTTTTATCGGTTCTATGATAACTATTTACCTGTAATATATTGAAAATACATGACATTGCAAATTTTAGTTTATAAGGTCGTTTACTTTACAAGCATTTTTAAGAGAATCATCAAGACTAATTAGTCATAACAACTTATGTTGTAGAGGTCAGTAAATTAAGAAGAAAACAGTAAATCATGTCTATTATTTCTATTGATTACGCTCTTTTTCACTAAATAAATAAAATGAATTAGATGATTAATATTGGATATTGTAAATATTTTATGATTTTTGTTTTTGTCTATTAAACTGTCTTTTTTTAAGAAAACATTAAAAAAAAATTATTTTAAGTACTGAAGTTTGATTAATTTGAAATGTTCGAAAAAGGGTTTATAATTCATAAACTTCTTCAATTCGCCAACCGTTCTTAAAGAAGCCATTATTTATTTAAATATTTATAATTTTAATGGTATTGAATATGTCAAATAGCAAAACTCTAAATCAAAGTATTAGTTTCATCCATTCCGTTCCATACGTTTTCCAACACAAATAACTACAAATCATACTTGTGTTCTTCTAAACTAATAAAAAAAAATTGTTATGAGAGAAATACTTTAGGAATATATACTAGGGATAAAATATAAATGTTGCTATACAATACCATTGTTTTGGTTACGGTCAGATAACTTTGTTGTTTAATTGATCTCTGTCAAACATAACTTCAGGAGATTTCTGATTGAGCCCATCATATTGGAGCTTATTTCTTGATAGCGTTGAAGGTTGTGAGAGATTGTTTTACTAATTTTTACAGCTTTGGAAATTTATAATGGTTTTAATAATTTAAAATAAATACAAAATACTGAACAAGGTAGACTTACGTATACACGAATTATGTTATTTACATAAAATCCTCGTTCTCACTAAGTTTGCGTTTTATTATTATATAAAAATGAAATAAATTTAGCAAAATTGGTTTTATATTGCTACGTTCCAAAAAAACTATCCTACGTTCCAAAAACACAATCTAATTGCACTCAAGGCAACAAACATAACAGCAATTTATCTTACTTTTATAGCTCAATGTCCTTATGATTTTAACATATTTCGTTATGAAATATGCTTTTATTATAGATGCATCATCTGCCTTTTACAGGTTCTAAAAGAATAATTGAAAGTTTCAAAATTGACTTAAAATGCACCCCGTCTTAAGTTCATTAGCGAAACAGAAAATAACAAGTACACTACACTAAACTTCATCGATTTAACAATAACTAATGCTAATGTCGGCGACAGATTTTCTTTCAAATTATACAGAAAACTATCTACTAAACGGTAGAATTATCAAAAAATTCGAATATTTATGTTATTTCAATTATTCAGGTATGTGAATGAATTAATGGATCAATATATAGGTAAAAGCCATGTCATTGAATTTCCTTCTGTTTTGAATCAGTGACACATTGATTTATCAACAATTTAATTTGCAAAAATTATGAAAAATGAATTATTCCAAGGGAGCTCGGTGACCTTTGTCAATAGTTTTTGTAATTATTTGCTTTCTTGTAATTAAAGCCTTTTTTTTTATTTTGTTACGTTCATATTGGTTGTACCTCAAATGGTGTAAAGTTTTTTTTTATCATACTTCTCCATTAGATAACGAGCATGTTTTTCATCATCCTTTGTATTATACATGTTTAGCTGCTGGCCATTTTCTAATAATCGTTGAATATTAACGGGCGTTTTATAGAAAGATTCTAATATATTTCTTAGCTGTCCATTTCAAATAATTTACCCTTGTTAAGAAAACATGGCTACGTTTCAAAATTATAGGATTTTTTGTGTTAATAATTGTTTATATTTAATTAATGAACAATTTTGACAAAATTGATGTTACAAATGTTACTCCAGAGTAAATAAAATGTCAAAGTTGATCCTTTAAAACGAATTTGTATCCCATGTATGATTTTGAACAAACGAAATTGATTTGTTTGACGCTCAGCAGAGATATCTCTTCTCTCGGATGCACCGGTTTGTTCAACATTAGTTGTTACTATCATAAAATGATAACTTCTTCTAATCAATGGTATTAAATCCAAGTACTGACCTAGATGTAACCTCAGTTTCATCCCTTGATGTTTATAAATAAGACAATTACTAATTTTTATATATATATATATATATATATATATATATATATATCGGCTCCTGATTGAACAGGAGCAACTTTTTTTAATTTGTATAACATTTTCAGCAACAATAACATGAAAGTCGCATGTCAATATCCTCATTTGCTGCAAAATTATTGGCAAAAAACAATATTCAAAAAGACATACTTTTTCCGATGCCATTTTCATGTTGAAAATAATGGAAATTTGATTTCTCATTAAGAAATACATAAAATGTACATCTTGACGAAAGTATTGAACCGTAGATGAGCCTTCTACGACTACGTCAACTGAGTCAGATTTTATTAAACATTATACACTTTTTTAATAAATAAAAAGAATTTTTCGTAAACTAATTAATATTTTTAATGAAATTTTATTACTAGTAACTTTAGGGTGATAAGAGGCTTATTTTCTGCCGGGGTGTCTTGGTGCTTTCCTCAAGAAATCTTTTTTTCACGATTTTTTCACAGTAAATTGTTATTTAGACGATGTTCCATTGTTTCAAAACAGAAAGATATACAATGACATGTCTTTTACCAATTTTATCAAGATATTAATCCATTCCGTTATCTGAATCGAGTTAATATATGCATTTTGCCTCTTTCTAAATGACTAAACCTAAACTAACCAAACTATCCATGTATAACCATATCATCCACATAACCAACAAAATACATCTTACAATGTTCACACATAGAAAATTCAGAATAACAATGTACAAAATTGATCTCATGAATGACATCAACACAATAAATCAAATTGCAGTTTCAAACGGAATGTAATGACACGACATATTATATTTTCCATATAATGCAACTTATATATACAAAATCAGTTGAAACTGTTGTAATAAACATTTCATTACACAAACTGGTAGATCCTTAATAGGTGGTTTAAAGAAAACATTCCAGCAAAAAATGATTACAATGAGACGACAACCTCAAAATTTGCAAAATATGTAATTTGTATTTGTTGCATGTTGTACAAACAGTTACAATAATTACAGTAACAACAATAACAAAAATAAAAAAGCATAAAAGCACTAATTATAAATTTTTCGGAATATTTGAAATTTATAAACACACACAAATTGACTCTAATGAAGTGAAAAACAAATAAATTCAGCCCTACACAATCTTTGATAAGATAATTCAAATTGAACCCTTTCAATATAATACTTCAATTCTTGTCATTATCTTCTGTTATAACTTGGCCATGAACGAATGCACTCTTATATCCGACTTATTTTATTATTTCTAAAAAAATGAAAATAGTAATATGGAAGGCTAATAATAAACTAAGGACATGGTGGGATAATCGAGTCTTAGGGAAGTATATACGTTTAAATTGACCATTATTTTCAAAATGTTTTGAATTGCGAAAATTTAAAATAAATTCCTCAAATAATTAATAATCCACCACTCAAATCGCATCAAAATCATCAAATCGATCAGTAATTAGATTTTATGTTTTACATTTTATGTAATTAGAGATTGGTTTCAATTGAATTTCAACTTATTTAATGTTTGGGAGAGATAAAGAAAATGATAAAATGGTCATATCAAAAGCAATTTAATAACTGCCGAAATTCACATGATTATTTTTGTTTAACAATAATTTAATTTTTTCTTTACATAAATAATATTTTATTTGAAAGATACATTGTTGTTGATTCACTATACACAATAATAATTTCATGTTGTACAAAAATACCACTGAAATCAATGGATATAACACTTTTGGTTTATTGTTTTGCTATTAACATGTTACCAACTAAAAGAACAAAATTATAAAAAATTAGTCATAATTAGACTTTATGAGAAATTGTGATTAATTTTCATATTACACTTTGACATTTTACTATTGTTCTTATCAATATATTTTTATATGCCCAATACAACATGGGTAAAAACAAAACATACAGCTAATTATAAATTAATAACTGCATATTATTTTATTTCATGAACGTGAACTCGATTATTATTTTTATTGGATATAAATTTCACATTATGCCTCAATTCAAAAGGTACGTGACGTAAATATAATTACATGAAAAACTTAAACCTCCAGTTGATTAAACCGAATAAAAGGCGTTTAATTAAATTGAGAAAGGGTTTGTATAGACAAGGACTGGATAAACTTGACTTTAGAATCCAATTCCAGATATTCAAGTAGTCTGCAAACTAATCACCTATTGATGTATTTATTCATTGCATTGGATTAGTGCACAGAATAATTACAGATGATTTTAATTTCCTCTTCAAGACAATGTATATGGTTATAAAATCTTTATAAATGGAATTGTACAAAAATTAATTATTCTACTTACTTATATATAATTTAATTTAAGTGTTTCATTTTAAAAATTGTTTTTATAATGTTAATATAAATAAATATAGCTTAAAAACATTTCGCTCTTCCGTTTCTAAGGAGTAGAATACCAGATATTATATCAGTTTGAGTTTATTTTTATGATATAGTTACCAAAAAAATAATTGATACCTCAATTCTCCTTTTAGCTCAAAACGCTTTTCGTGAATACACTCTTAATGTTATATACCTTTAGATTGAATAAAATAGTTTCTGGGTCATAAATACACAAAGCATCAAAATTAGGGCATTTGAAAGTAAATATGTCAGATTAGGTGACTCGAATGCTCTGCACATAATAAAAAACAATACCGAAGTGTGTGTCTATATATGTTCTGTGTTGAGGTATAGTATTGTGGTGTGTGAAAATGCTGCTGGTGTACAGAAGGTATTTATACTTCAGAAAAAAAATTCTAAGAACTCTTTCTGGTAAAGGCAGAGAAAGAAGTTGTAGGGTCCTTTTAGAGATCGTAACATACTCACGTTGCCAGGACTTTATATTTATGAAACTTTAGTCCGGGCCCACAAAAATAAAGCAGGCTTTGTAAAAAACTGTTTTAAGCATGGGTATAGTACTAGAGCTAAGGAAAATTACAGATTTCCATGCCAACATCTAAAGCTGTTCGAAAATAGTCCACAGTATATGGGAGTAAAATTGAATAACTGTTTGCCGCAAATATATAAGACTTTCAGTCTTGCGTGTTTTAAAAATGTTATAAAGGAGCAAGTTGTAAAAAAAGTTTATTATAGTACAGATGAATACTTTATTAATCCTCTCTGAATTGTGAAAAATGAATTTTATAATTTGTTAATATTAATCAATTAGTTATAGTGATGTAAATGACTCTGCACCTGTTCTTTTTGAATGTATTTTGTGCAATAAAAATGATATGATATAATTCGGTATATAAATACACATATATCATCACAATCAATAATAAAGTAGAAACAATAATATTTAGCTTAAAACATAAGTTCACCTCCAACTAATCTTTCTCTAATAATCGATCCTGATGTCAATATAAAAACTAAAACAACTATAGTAGGTAGGAGGTGGCTTAAATTCTTTGAAATACAACCATTAATAGCTAGTTCTCGTATATTTTTCTACCAGTACTTTTTTATAATTTTATGGATTTAAATATTAATTGAATAAAAGTGTGTAAAATTACGATATATGTTCTAATATTAGTACTTCAATAAAAAATACCGCAAGAATAAAAATATACAATCAAAAAAATAGCTAATTAAAATATCCTCTTTGAAACAAAATAAAAGAATATGTACTTTTCAAATTTCAAATCTCGGGATTAAATTTTATATTATCATTTCCTTCACTTTTTCTTCCAATTTGAGTCCGTTACAACTGAAGTTTTAATAACTAATTAAATCTCTTTAATGAATAAGTCCTGGAATTCAATACATGATCCGTGTGACAGTGTGCCTGGTTCGTATTCATTTATAAATTGGATTTCTCGACTCCAGCTGCTCTATTATATAGTTGACTTTAATTAAAATTACAAGTAGGTGATGGGATTGTAAGCTCTTGAAGATGTTTTGGATATGAAATCTTCTTCCGAAAACCGAAGAAAGATTCGAATTATTGAGTATTGAACGATAAATTAAAATTCTATTTTACGGCAGGTTACTATTTATTTATAACATTAATGTGAGAGTTAAAACACAAAATATTGGTTACTTAATGCTTCACCAAACCAAGTTTATTATATTATATCCCATACGCCAGGTCATCAATAGATACAAGCTTTGTATAAGACTTGTATAGTAGAAAGGAATTAACCGATAATGAACATAAACTTTTGTTTGGTTAGATATCATCTCTCAATAATTGAAGAATAATTAGAGAATCGACAGAGAGAGAGGGATTTTATTAATATCAGAAACTAATATTCAAGAATAAAACATTTGTATTTGTTTAAAAACCATGTACAAAAACTTCAATGAACATTTATGAAATTATAAATTATCTCTCTTTCATTTGTTACAATTATATACCCTATAAACTACTATAAAATTAGACCTCTAAACCTCTAAAGCTTTTAATAGTTACATAAAAAGTTTATGTGTGTATATATATATATATATATATATATATATATATATATACACGAGGTTTCTTCATAAAGTAACGGTAATTTTATAATTTTGCAAGTTGTATAAGTCCGATTCGCGCGATGATTTTTTCGTTGTGTTGGGAAGCATTCCTCAAAAGTATACATTGTTAATCATATGAGATGTTGTCTGTTGTCACCTGTCAAATAGGTTAAAAGTGTTTTAATACCATCGGCGATTATTTATTTATTTTTTTAATGGATCAGAAAATTTGAATTAAATTTTGCTATAAAAATGGAATAAAGTGCAGCAATGTTTAACAAATGTTAAATATTGCTTTTGGTGACTCTGCCATGAGTAAAACAAGGATTTACGAGTGGTATAAGCGTTTCCAAGAAGGCTGTGAATACGTTGAAGATGACGAGCACCCTGGATGCCCCAGCACAACAAAAACTGATGAAAACGTGGAAAAGGTGAAATAAATGATTATGAACGATTGCCGAATCACAATCAGAGAAGTCACTGATGATGTTGGCATATCAATTGGTTCATGCTTTGATGTTTTGGGTATGAAACGTGTGACAGAAAAAAGTTTCCCAAAATTGTTGAATTTCCAACAGAAACAGCGGTGAACGGAAGTTGCACAGGAGTCGATAAATAAAGTCAACAACGATGCAGAACTACTGAAACGTGTTATAACAGGGCATGAAACATGGGTTTACGTATATGACATTGAAACTAAGGCTCAATCAGTGCGGTAGACTGTGAACGTTATGCTCACTGTGTTCTTCGATTTTAACGGCACAGTTCACCAAGTACCACAGTTAGTTAACCTTTAACTTGCCACAAAGTAAAACGATCATTGAGGAGTACTAAGCTACAAGTTCAACGCCGTTTGGGTGAACCAATCCGAAAAAAAAAAACCTTCGGATATTTGGAGAAACATTGCATGCTTTTGCATCACGGTAATGCACCTGCTTATGCTTCATTGCTTGTTCGTGAATTTTTGGCCAAAAATAACACTGTAATGATGCCCCAGCTTCCATAGTTGCAGATAAAAGATTCTAGCATTATAAAAACTGGATAACTCCAACTTACAAAACGTCTGTACACATTTCATAAAATTGCTTTAAATTAATACATTTAATAACACAAACTTCTATATAGACCAATAGGAAACATATTACACCATTATTTAATGAATTTCTAAATTTTATAATGCTTAAAATCTATTTACGGAATTTTCACTTAAAATAAATAAATTATAATACGCTACTTACAATTGTATCTACGTGGATAAACTCTCTCTATTTCAATTAAAATCTCTTTTGACGATATCTTGTTGTTTTCTGACCCTGGAGCTATAGAGTTCTTAAAGAATACAAGTATCCTTTCTGATACATTATTTTCCATTTTGTTTTATGTTAAGGCGATTGTGACTTAGATGGTTTTTCGTTTTTAAATCACAAAACCCAAACGGAAATTAATAACATTAGAATTTAGTTTTTACGGATAAAATTATTTTGTAGTAACGAATTTATGTGAAATTTTGTATTACAACATACAGTAAATAAGTAGAAATATTATATAAACTCTGTTTACTGATGCACATACATTGCACATACATCGTACTATACCACAATCCAAGGAGGACTCTCAAAACATCTATTTTTTTGTTTGTTTTTTATTCTCGCTACCTATCGACCAGCATACTACGTGTATGGCTATATATTGTCAGCGGTTTATCTTATTAAGGTGTAAAGTTGGTGATCGGTTACGAGTCCACACAGCTCCTGGATCTACACCTTTTTTCACCACACTTCATTTTACTCTACAACTAGATCAGTTATTACATTTCTAAAGAGCATTATTTCAAACCTGACAAGTTGGTCGCAGGTTTTGTTTCTTGCAGTTCATGTCACGCTCCCTTAGTCTAATCCTAATGGCAAAGGTGACTCCTCATTAGATTCGTTAAATCGAAGCGTCCTCAATTGCCATCAGTTGTTATGCTCATAACTTCCATGGAGTACTATTTGTAATATAACGTACTATGTAAGTGAGAACACTCTTTTAGACTTTTGTCATCAAACTCAAAGAATTCAGGGTAAACCCTTTATCTTCTCTCCATTACCATCACTTTTGTCTTCTGCTCATTCACATTAATGCTCACATCTTGCTCTGCTTGCAAAGAACTCTCCGTTAAGACAATGTATATAAATCTTAATACCTAAATTCCAAGTACAACTTTGTAACTAGAATTCTTCATACTAGGACTTTTATTCACCTCAACATTATTGTTATTTTGACAGATAGTAATACAATTCAGATATATTATGCTGTAATTGTGTGTAACATGTAACGTTACCATTTTATTGATTTTTATAATCATTTGCTATATTTTGGAACAAACATAACTTTATAATTGTATGATTATTTAGGGTTATTTTTACTACCAATCATGGCAACCCATCTATCCGGTATGTTCAATCCTCTTTCGGAGTCAAGATGACTAAAATTAAAATATTCTTCGCGATATCTTTCTGTAAAGACACGTTGATATATTTTGTCAGATCCGTAATTAATATATTTTTCAATTATTGTATCTTTGTTTTTGTTTTTTTTAAAGTTTGTTTTCTTTATACAAATACGTATAACACCTTATTTGTTAAATTACACTCAAATGTCTTACTTAAAAGGTGATACTTAATACTTGAAAGTAATCTGTATTTGAATAGAAAAATTCTAGATTTTCTATAGGGTATAACATTAGTTCTGTTCCTATAAATCTCTTTAAAATATATCGCCCTCTTGAGGATACTTATTTATTTTACTTGTGACATGATTTATTATATTTGTGTGCATGACATACGATTATCTATGTCTTATTTATTTATTTCAAGATGGATCTGTAGGATATCACAATATTTGTCAAGTTCACATTATTTTGGAATCGAAGGAGTTTACGGCGTGAATAGTTTACAATATGTTTTTGGATTATTCAAATGATATCCATGAGACACGTTATTTCTAATGCATTACAATTTATTTAAATATATTTTAAAATTAATAAAATACATAGAATATCGACTTATTTCTTATCGTTTTATTTTTGAAATTACGAAATAGGAATCTTATTACTAACACGACACATCTTATTACAATATAATTTGCTATACAAAAAATAACAAATTTAATTAATTATTTTCTTGTTATTGTTAAGAAAACACTTTAATGATATTTAATACAAAGTTTATAAATTTTCAACAACAACAGACGAAGTGGCGAGGAATTGTTACATATTACTCAATAGACTAAGTATGTTGCCACTCCAACCAGTATGCTAGAGCCATTTCGTGGCACGCTGTACGTTTAAATCACCTTAATGACATGTCAGTAGCACACTCAACGTGGGTTGTGCGGAACAGTAAGAAACAAAACATCATAAATAGTCTTTTAAAATAATGTTGCCAGCACAGAAGATTTATACGTATATCATGATTGTTAGTTAGAAGTACTTCATATTCCATATTTATTTTATTACTATTTACTACACTTCACTTTTTACATCTTCATTACTTTCTGTAACTTTGAAAAAAAATTAACACGATTAAAAAAGTATTACGTTACTCAATACTTGATCGACTAGTAAATACTTTTTATTAGATGCAATAACTTTTAATGTAATTTACTCACATATGTTACATTTGTGATAGTGTTTAAGTATATGTTTTAATTTAGAGAATTCAATTTTATTCCGTTACCTTTCAGTGGAATTATTCAACTATATTTATGTAATGTATTATGGTTAAAAGAAGATTTGTTTTTAGTTGTCAATTAATGTTAGTTGTTGGGTGAAAATTATAAGTTTTGTTCCAGATAATCTGCATGTTAGATCTTACCAATATATTTTAGCTGCATTTATTCAGTTTGAGAAAGGCAGTAACGTATGCATGATGGATGCTACTTAGACATTGTGAATACCCCAGTTTAGTTAACTGTGATCTCTGAGGATAAGAAAAGAAAAATACAACTGTCGGAAAGGTTGGTCGACGTCTTCTCTATAAAAGATTTCTAGGTGTGTGTTTCTTCCCTGTGTGAAAGTAGTTTGTTTAGCTGGTTGTAGGAAACCGTCAGTTGTTGATTAATGAAGATAATAAATCGGTTAGTTATGAATAATGAATATTTTATTATTATACATTTTTCGGACATTTGCCATCATTTGTGTGTTAAAAATCAAAACACGACGTTTCGGGAATAAGAATCAATTCCCGTTATCAAGCGACTAAAAACTAAAGAAACATGAAACTAGAAACTATGCCTATGTAAGAAGTAAAATTAAATAAGAATACCACCAACCTTAATATCTAAGAATGCATCTCGGAGCTAAAACTGAGAAGATAAAAAACACAATCACGGTAACACACAACTAACGTCAAATACGTGTTGTTGTATCAAAGATACAGCAACAAGTGACGTGGTCCAGAATCTAGTTTCATGTTTCTTTAGTTTTTAGTCACTTGATAACGGCAATTGATTATTATTCCCGAAACGTCGTGTTTTGATTTTTAACACACAAATGATGGCAAATGTCCGAAAAATGTATAATAATAAAATTGAACTTCCATCATTAACAAATAACTTCAAACAGATAATAATGAATAGTTACTTCTGTTGTTGTTGTTTTACACCCACTTTATACGTAAATGTTATTGTAATTTAACAAATCCAAGTATAAAGAATAAAGATTCTCTAAAATTTATTATTTAATATGATATTAATATTAACTGCTAACGGTTGTGCCTCTTAATTTCTTTTGATGGTTAATAATTTTGGAAAAAAGTATTCCAATAATGATTTTTTCTACATAGAACACTGATATTTACCACATTCATAGGTATAATACTACCAGATCGAAATATATATTCTAAACCATTTACATTTGTAACTAACTATACATTCCTTTTTCAGTTGATCGAATTGAAAATTAAACAAACATTACATCTCCAAAACGTAACGTAACTATTAAATATACATATTTTTCTCACTCGATAAATCTGTGGTATTATTATAAAAGAACAACTTTTAGATATTCAACTATCCAAGGTTCTGATTTATTTAATATAGAAATCACAAGGGAACATCAATCTCGAAGTATTTGTCTTAGAGTAAACATCTGCATATTTATAAAGTGAATTATAACTTGTGGTAACTTTTGTGCTCCTTAGGGAAACAAATATTGAATTGCTGAGTAAGTAGGTAACACCATGTATTTGCTGTATGGTATGCACAACAATATTTATTTTGTTATCGTTAATGGCCTCAGATAACAATAAACAAAAGAATTCAAATAAGACGAGTCGTTCGCTATTTGGAATACAATTACTTAGTAAACAACTATTGGAAGATGGAGACACACAGCTACACAACTATGGTATTTACTAACAACAGCTAAAGTATATCACGCTTATTATTAATATAGAAACGCCAAATTAATATATAAGGTATGATAAAAAAAAATCTTGGTAACTACAAATTTTATTTTGCTCGTGTCAAAACGATTCACTTTATATTCTAAATAGAACAATTCATTTTCAAGACCATCCCATCTTTTACTACCCCCCCCCCCTCAGATAATAACGGTCTGAAAGTGAAGTTCAGATTACAAGAGAGGATCAAAGAAGATATTCCGAGATAAAAACAAGTCAGCGTATATATCATAAAACCAACAAATTGATAGAATTGACCCACTTATGTCTCCCATATAACTTTCAATCTAACAATTTTCTCTATTTCTTCCAGCAGGTTTAATAAAAAATACTCTATTCTTTTTAAAAAAATCTATACATTTTATCACATGGAATTGTAGTAGACTCATCAATTAATATCATATAAATATAGATGTTGCTACTGATTTAAAATTGTTATTATGTTCATCTACTACTTGATTTTGTAATATGTATAATTTATAGATCCGAATATTCAGTTAATGTTAAAAGACGTGGGTCACCAATATTATTTAAACATAGCTTTTCGATAATCATTTGTCAACTATAGTGATTTATATATAATCAAATCAAAAAATAAATAAAAAAGTAATTGGATAGTAAGTTATAACTTATTTATTGAATCTCGTTCGTCACTTAATATGGCGACTTTGTCAATGAAACGTTTTTGTATAAATAAACGTACTATTTGTGAGAATTTCTGTTCCAGTTTTATTCTACCAAAAATATTAGTACTATTTTCATAAACATGCGGAAACTATTTCTTCTCCTGTAACATGTCAATAATGTCTATCAACAGCTTTTTTTTTACTTCACTGCAAGAGGTTAATATATCTGTCACAGTTTACCTTCGTTTGTAGATTTATTAAAGGATATTCTTCCAATGCAAAACAAATAAAAATAGAATTTCCAGAATCAAGGATTTTTTGTTAAGGTTATTGTCACCGAGGTGTTTCGCCTTTAAACAACAACAAAATATAAATTTACAAATTACATGTATTAAACTTATAAATTAATTGTTATATTCAGATAAATATAACCGCATAAATAACAATAATCGGAATTAACCCGGATTAATAATAAATGTTATTAAATATATTGTGACAGCTTCATTATTGGTCTACACAAAAGATTTCAAAAAACATGGAGCCTTATTTTGTGTAGATAAGGTTTTGAGATATTTATTTTTAAATGGGATAGATTAATGATTATAAATGTGAAAAGAGGGAAATAGGTGGAGATTTACGGAGGGAGATGGGTAAAGAATCACTTTGTATGCTACAAGCACTAAGAAGAGCATATGACCCCTCTTCCCTAGTGATGGTGCTGACATTGAATTATAACTAAAATACATCGTTGTTTGTCACATATTAATTATTGTGGATATATAGTTTTGACATTAAGTAGTTGGCTACTTAGATGATATGGATTCCTTTCTAATATTTAATGTACTCGTGTTAAGTCATATCTTAAAACAAAATAACTTATTTGAAATCTTTAACTGTATAAAAAATTGTAAAAAAAATTGTGTATGGTACATATTCAAGATTGCTTATATACCATAATGATATTATAAGAATGTATATATCAATACATTTTTATAATATTATTCACTACAGTAAGTATTTATGTATAACAGTTATATATTCAATTCATATTTAACGAGAATTAAATATTTATATTGAAAAAATATTTAATTTTAATTTATAATCCTAATAAATGAACCATAATTCCATATTTTGAAACATTCTCATTGGAAAAGAGAGTATTTTAAATAACACTATGTATTCGTATATGATTTTCCTTTTCAACCAATAGTATTATTATTCCTTCAGTTATCCAAATTAGTCATATTTTTCTTTAAAAACAAAAGTTACATTGAATAGGGGGATAGGTAACACACGTAGAAGCTGAAAAACTTCAAGAGGAATGCAACAGACCTAATCTGTGAAACTTATATCGTAACTACTGTAGGTCGAACTAAGGGGATACAACAATATAGCCCTGCCAACAATGATTCTCTGCATTTTAATTAGACATTTTACAAAGATATAATTTTCAAATAATTTATTGTGGTATATTTTTTTATATATATTGTAGGCACAATTCAACAGAACAATGAAAGGACTTGAACAAACTTTAAAGATTAAATTTTAAAATAACGACATGTTTAGTTATGTAATAAATATACATAAATGTAAATAAATTAAAAATTATACTTTATATAACATAGACATTTAACAAGATGTTTTAAACTAATATTTTAAAAATATAAAATTACTGATGTACCATTTAAATATCCATACTTGGAATTTTATTAACATTGGTAATTATCTAGAAAATAATCGAGTTTCCTTAAAATAAATAAAGCTTAAGTAGTATTATTATCTACCGTAATTTAAACTACATCGTTATATCTGCAATGAGACATAATTTTGTGTCTTAGCTATTTAGTAATTCTACGCTAAGAGACACGTTTTCATTATCTCACTGCAATAGTTAATTTAAAGACTGATACATCTCTTTGCGTCACATTATTGAAGACAAAAACAAACTACGCATTGAATAATATTTTACTAAATTAATAGTACGTTTTGCATTTGTATAACGTATCTAGGGCAAAAGTTACATAGTATATACTAAACAATGAAAATAGTTTATAGTAACAACAAGAATACCATTGGTATATATATATATATATATATATATATATATATATACAATACATCCATTTGTATTTTATTTATAATGTGATTTTTGTTTCTGTTTCATAGGTTGCAATATTAACAATAATAGATACAAGAAACGTGATCTTGTATATTCTGCGTCTTTCTCCTTGTAGAAAATAGAAGTTGTTGTTTGTGTCGTTACATTTACTATGGATGAAGATGTAATTGATAACTCTTTAGAGTTACGTAGCTCAGAAATTAGCGAGCAAGTACCTGATTCAACCTACTATCCAGAATGAAATACAGACAACCATTTAGAGGTTAGTACTTCAAAATATATAAATGTGGGCCTTGTTTATTCAAATTGGGTATGACGAAATTCAGATATGAGTAATGATGTAGATGATTTGGTGATTAATTCAAGTACAAATAATTCAAATAGTATCAATAAGGATAACAGCAACTCCTGAGGTTCTGTTGGTACTGTTGTAGTATTTGTTGTTAAATATGTAAGTATTAAATACTATGTTGGATAGGATGAACTTAGAGACCTCTAGTTTACGTCATTATTCTTATTTTTAAAAGGCCTTTAATGATGTATCACTCAATAGGGGTTGCTATATAAAAATCCTTACTTACCCCCAAACTACCCCCTTTTGGGGGTAAGGTTTGAAAATGTTGATACTTCAAATATCTCCTCCTTTGGTTATCTAAATTTTCCCCAAAGCAAATCTGTCTATTTCCATTATTAAAAAAAAAAAAAATGGGGGTGGGGATTTTAGAACACTTGGTATATATTTGCTTGCAAAAGAAGTGTAGATTTTCTAAAAAAACTTCTTTTTTTTTAACTTTTTCAATTCTTCAACTTGATTATCCAAAATTAAAAGGTGACTAGTATATACTTTTTATTCTTGTAATTACATTACAAGTAATATTGGGCTAGGTTAGGTTCTATGCAGATGCAATTATCCTAAGATACAAAACGATGTCACACATCTACATAACTTACTAGTAGAGTGTGCTGCACTTGAGAACAAGAATATGGTGGGGGTACCCCACCCCTCCCCCCTCCCCCCTTGGCCCCTCCCCCTTTGCCCCTCCCCTCCCCCTCCCCTCCCCCTCCTCCCTTTGCCCCTCCCCCTTTGCCCCTCCCCTTTAGGCCCCTTCCCTTCCCCCATTGGTCCCCCCACCCCTCCCCCTGCCCCTCCCCCTTTGCCCCTCCCCCTTTGCCCCTCCCCTTTAGGCCCCTTCCCTTTCCCCATTGGTCCCCCCCCACCCCTCCCCCTGCCCCTTCCCTGTAGGCTCCTCCCCTTTAGGCCCCTTCCCTTCCCCCATTGGTCCCCCACCTCCTCCCACCCCACCCCTCCCCTTTAGGCCCCTTCCCTTCCCCCATTGGTCCCCCCCACCAGTGACGTATTGTTGTCGAGACACACACATGACGTCATACACACATGACGTCATACACTTAACTTTTTTAATACCGGTGGGATTCGAACCTGTGAAGTTAGGATTTGAAGGCGGACACGCTACCGACTGAGCTATCGTGCATAGTATTACAAGTCGGATATTTAAAGCAGCATATAAGCCGCCATGTTGTAACCGCAATAATGTGTTATATATATATATAATGTGTTAAGATAGTTAACCTAAAGTTTCCTACTTTTGCCCATCCACAGCCTATCAGCTGTTACAATAATGTGTCATTATATAATGTGTTAAGATAGTTAACCTAAAGTTTCCCACTTTTGCCCATACACAGCCAATCAGCTGTTACAATAATGTGTTATATATTTATATAATGCGTTAAGATAGTTAACCTAAAGTTTCTCACCTTTGCCCATCCACAGCCAATCAGCTGTTACAATAATGTGTTATATATATATATATAATGTGTTACATACTTATATAATGTGTTAGGATAGTTAACCTAACCTCATAGTATTACAAGTCGGATATTTAACGCAGTGCCGCCAACGCCAGAACATTTCGTAGAAGTTCGGACACGAACCCCTTACCGTAAGACTTACCGAGTTTTTCGCGACCGCGAAAAACTCGCGTACGTCTTACGGTATGGGTTCTGAGTCGTACCTCTAGGTTACTCTGACAACAAATAGTAGTGTCCAAATTGTAATGTGCTTGTGTTAACCTAACCTATAAGTTTCTGCCTACCACAGCCTATCAGCTGTTACAATAATGTGTTATATATATATAATGTGTTATATATAATGTGTTAAGATAGTTAACCTAAAGTTTCTTACTTTTACCCATCCACAGCCAATCAGCTGTTACAATAATGTGTTATATATTTATATAATGTGTTATATATGTATATAATGTGTTAAGATAGTTAATCCAACCTATGTATGAAAAGTTTTTACCTATGTTCACCACAGCCTACTTGTAACAGTTGGTACAATCAATGTGTATTTATATAATGTGTTATATATTTATATAATGTGTTGAGATAGTTATCCTAACCTATAAGTTTCCTACTTTTGCCTATGTTCACCACAGCCTACTTGTAACAGCTGGTACAATAATGTGTTATATATATATGTAATGTGTTATATATTTATATAATGTGTTATATATGTATATAATGTGTTAAGATAGTTAATCTAACCTATGTATGAAAAGTTTTTACCTATGTTCACCACAGCCTACTTGTAACAGTTGGTACAATTAATGTGTTATATATTTATATAATGTGTTATATATGTATATAATGTGTTAAGATAGTTAACCTAACCTATAAGTTTCCTACTATTGCCTATGTTCACCACAGCCTACTTGTAACAGCTGGTACAATAATGTGTTATATATTTATATAATGTGTTATATATGTATATAATGTGTTAAGATAGTTAATCCAACCTATGTATGAAAAGTTTTTACCTATGTTCACCACAGCCTACTTGTAACAGTTGGTACAATCAATGTGTATTTATATAATGTGTTATATATTTATATAATGTGTTGAGATAGTTAACCTAACCTATAAGTTTCCTACTTTTGCCTATGTTCACCACAGCCTACTTGAATCAGCTGGTACAATTAATGTGTTATATATTTATATAATGTGTTATATATGTATATAATGTGTTAAGATAGTTAATCTAACCTATGTATGAAAAGTTTTTACCTATGTTCACCACAGCCTACTTGTAACAGTTGGTACAATTAATGTGTTATATATTTATATAATGTGTTATATATGTATATAATGTGTTAAGATAGTTAACCTAACCTATAAGTTTCCTACTATTGCCTATGTTCACCACAGCCTACTTGTAACAGCTGGTACAATAATGTGTTATATATTTATATAATGTGTTATATATGTATATAATGTGTTAAGATAGTTAATCCAACCTATGTATGAAAAGTTTTTACCTATGTTCACCACAGCCTACTTGTAACAGTTGGTACAATCAATGTGTATTTATATAATGTGTTATATATTTATATAATGTGTTGAGATAGTTAACCTAACCTATAAGTTTCCTACTTTTGCCTATGTTCACCACAGCCTACTTGAATCAGCTGGTACAATTAATGTGTTATATATTTATATAATGTGTTATATATGTATATAATGTGTTAAGATAGTTAACCTAACCTATAAGTTTCCCACTTTTGCCTATGTTCACCACAGCCTACTTGTAACAGCTGGTACAATAATGTGTTATATATATGTAATGTGTTATATATTTATATAATGTGTTATATAGTTATATAATGTGTTAAGATAGTTAACCTAACCTAAAGTTTCCTACTTTTGCCTATGTTTACCACAAGTGTCCTACTTTTGAACATCCACAGCCAATCAGCTGTTACAATAATGTGTTATATATAATGTGTTATATATTTATATAATGTGTTATATAATGTGTTAAGATAGTTAACCTATTAGAGTTTCCTACTTTTGCCCACCACGGCCTAGGTACATTTAATGTGTATAATGTGTTAAACGTAGTTTCCTCCGTTGTCTACCAGGGTGTAGCACATGTGTTTAAGTATCGTGTTAAAATATTGTTAACCTAGACTTAATTCCTACTTTTGCCTATTAACCTAACCTATAAGTGGCCTACTTTTACCCATCCACAGCCAATCAGCTGTTACAATAATGTGTTATATAATTATATAATGTGTTAAGATAGATAACCTAAAGTTTCCTACCTTTGCTCATCCACAGCCAATCAGCGGTTCAATTAATGTGTTATATATATATAATGTGTTATATATTTATATAATGTGTTAAGATAGTTAACCTAAAGTGTCCTACTTTTACCCATCCACAGCCAATCAGCTGTTACAATAATGTGTTATATATATATAATGTGTTATATATTTATATAATGTGTTAAGATAGTTAACCTATAAGTGTCCTACTTTTACCCATCCACAGCCTATAAGCTGTTACAATAATGTGTTATATAATTATATATTGTGTTAAGATAGTTAACCTAACCTATAAGTGTCCTACTTTTACCCATCCACAGCCAATCAGCTGGTACAATTAATGTGTTATATATATATATATATATATATATATATATATATATAATGTTTTATATATTTATATAATGTGTTATATAATGTGTTAAGATAGTTAACCTAACCTATAAGTTTCCTACTTTTACCCATCCACAGCCAATCAGCTGTTACAATAATGTGATATATATATATATATATATATAATGTGTTATATATTTATATAATGTGTTAAGATAGTTAACCTAACCTATAAGTGTCCTACTTTTACCCATCCACAGCCAATCAGCTGTTACAATAATGTGTTAAGATAGTTAACCTATAAGTGTCCTACTTTTATCCATCCACAGCCTATCAGCTGTTACAATAATGTGTTATATAATTATATAATGTGTTAAGATAGTTAACCTAACCTATAAGTTTCCTACCTAGTTTCCTACCTTTGCCTATCCACAGCCAATCAGCTGGTACAATTAATGTGTTATATATATATATATATATATATATATATATATATATATATATGTGTTATATATTTATATAATGTGTTATATAATGTGTTAAGATAGTTAACCTAACCTATAAGTTTCCTACTTTTACCCATCCACAGCCAATCAGCTGTTACAATAATGTGTTATATATATATATATATATATATATATATATATATATATATATATATATATAATGTGTTATATATTTATATAATGTGTTACGATAGTTAACCTAACCTATAAGTGTCCTACTTTTACTCATCCACAGCCAATCAGCTGTTACAATAATGTGTTATACTGTATATATATATATACAATGTGTTATATATTTATATAATGTGTTAAGATAGTTAACCTAACCTATAAGTGTCCTACTTTTACCCATCCACAGCCTATCAGCTGTTACAATAATGTGTTATATAATTATATAATGTGTTAAGATAGTTAACCTAACCTATAAGTTTCCTACTTTTGCCCATCCACAGCCAATCAGCTGGTACAATTATTGTGTTATATATTTTATATAATGTGTTAAGATATAATGTGTTAAGATAGTTAACCTAACCTATAAGTTTCCTACATTTGCCCATCCATAGCCTATCAGCTGGTACAATTAATGTGTTATATATAATGTGTTAAGATATAATGTGTTAAGATAGTTAACCTAACCTATAAGTTTCCTACTTTTGCCCATCCACAGCCAATCAGCTGTTAAAATAATGTGTTATATACATATATAATGTGTTATATATTTATATAATGTGTTATATAATGTGTTAAGATAGTTAACCTAACCTATTAGAGTTTCCTACTTTTGCCCACCACGGCCTAGGTACATTTAATGTGTATAATCTGTTAAACGTAGTTTCCTCCGTTGTCTACCAGGGTGTAGCACATGTTTTTATGTATCGTGTTAAAATATTGTTAACCTAGACTTAATTCCTACTTTTGCCTAAACCTATGCTTACCACAGTCCAAACGGGTGTTAGTCCGGCCACTATTTAACCGAACCGAAATTACCAACCGATTTACCAACCGAAATATACTTTTACCAACCGATTTACCAACCACAATATACTTTTACCAACCGATTTACCAACCAAAACCAACCGACATTGCAAAGAAATTTAAAAATCCCATTGCAATCCCCTACAAGGTAGAGTTAGCGGATGTTGAGTTGGCTACTCTACAGGAAAAAATGCCCGAAATACTATTGGAGCTGCAAACCCACGACTTCTACCTTATGGATTTGGACATTACACAAGATTTTGTGGGGATCTTTAACAAGCGAGAGATGTGTGAGCATTTACTACGTCATTAAAAATAAATAAATAAATGTTTTAAAATAATATTCTTTGTAATTTGTTACCTCCATTCCACCAAAACTCTTTTTAGTAGAGAGATAGATATTTGATGTGACCTTGGAATTGTAGCCGAAAACGACACGACCCCCCAACCCCCATTTTTCCTTTTTAAATATATAACGTCGTAACATTTGTTAGGAACCGATTTACCAAACCGTAGATAAAATTACCAAGATTTGGTTGGTAAATTGGTTGCAAAAAGTATATTTTGGTTGGTAAATCGGTTGGTATTAGTTAGGTTAGGTTAGGTTAGGTCTGGTTAGGATAGGTTAGGATAGGTTAGGTTAGGTTAAGTCTGGTTAGGATAGGTTAGGATAGGTTAGGTTATGTTAGGTTAGGTTAGGATAGGATAGGTTAGGTTAGGTTAGGATAGGTTAGGTTAGGTTAGGATAGGTTGTGTTAGGTGAGGTTAGGTTAGGTTAGGATAGGTTAGGTTAGGTTAGGTTTTTAGGAGAATGGTTGTTAGGTTAAGTTTGGATAGGATAGGTTAGGTTAGGTTAGGTTAGGATAGGTTAGGTTAGGTTAGGTCTGGTTAGGATAGGTTAGGTTATGTTAGGTTAGGTTAGGATAGGATAGGTTAGGTTAGGTTAGGATAGGTTAGGTTAGGATAGGTTATGTTAGGTGAGGTTAGGTTAGGTTAGGATAGGTTAGGTTAGGTTAGGTCTGGTTAGGATAGGTTAGGATAGGTTAGGTTAGGTTAGGATAGATTAGGTTATGTTAGGTTAGGTTGGGATAGGTTAGGTTAGGTTAGGATAGGTTAGGTTAGGTTAGGATAGGTTATGTTAGGTGAGGTTAGGTTAGATTAGGATAGGTTAGGTTAGGTTAGGTTTTTAGGAGAACGGTTGTTAGGTTAGGTTAGGATAGGATAGGTTAGGTTAGGTTAGGTTAAGATAGGTTAGGTTAGGTTAGGATAGGTTATGTTAGGTTAGGTTAGGTTAGGTTAGGATAGGTTAGGTTAGGTTAGGTTAGGTTTTTAGGAGAATGGTTGTTAGGTTAGGTTAGGATAGGATAGGATAGGTTAGGTTAGGTTAGGTTAGGTTAGGATAGGTTATGTTAGGTTAGGTTAGGTTAGGTTAGGATAGGTTAGGTTAGGTTAGGTTAGGTTAGGATAGGTTATGTTAGGTTAGGTTAGGTTAGGTTAGGATAGGTTAGGTTAGGTTAGGTTAGGTTTTTAGGAGAATGGTTGCCACACGCCTACCAACCTCCACCCCATTCCTACCATCTCCCGGGCGTGTGGCAACCATTCTCCTAAAAACCTAACCTAACCTAACCTAACCTATCCTAACCTAACCTAACCTAACCTAACATAACCTATCCTAACCTAACCTAACCTAACCTAACCTATCCTAACCTAACCTAACCTAACCTAACATAACCTATCCTAACCTAACCTAACCTAACCTAACCTATCCTATCCTATCCTAACCTAACCTAACAACCATTCTCCTAAAAACCTAACCTAACCTAACCTAACCTATCCTAACCTAACCTAACCTAACCTAACATAACCTATCCTAACCTAACCTAACCTAACCTAACCTATCCTAACCTAACCTAACCTAACCTAACAACCATTCTCCTAAAAACCTAACCTAACCTAACCTAACCTATCCTAATGTAACCTAACCTCACCTAACATAACCTATCCTAACCTAACCTATCCTAATCTAACCTAACCTAACCTATCCTAACCTAACCTAACATAACCTAATCTAACCTAACCTAACCTATCCTAACCTATCCTAACCAGACCTAACCTAACCTAACCTAAAAATAAATAAATAAATGTTTTAAAATAATATTCTTTGTAATTTGTTACCTACATTCCACCAAAACTCTTTTTAGTAGAGAGATAGATATTTGATGTGACCTTGGAATTGTAGCCGAAAACGACACGACCCCCCAACCCCCATTTTTCCTTTTTAAATATATAACGTCGTAACATTTGTTAGGAACCGATTTACCAAACCGTAGATAAAATTACCAAGATTTGGTTGGTAAATTGGTTGCAAAAAGTATATTTTGGTTGGTAAATCGGTTGGTATTGGTTAGGTTAGGTTAGGTTAGGTCTGGTTAGGATAGGTTAGGATAGGTTAGGTTAGGTTAAGTCTGGTTAGGATAGGTTAGGATAGGTTAGGTTATGTTAGGTTAGGTTAGGATAGGATAGGTTAGGTTAGGTTAGGATAGGTTAGGTTAGGTTAGGATAGGTTGTGTTAGGTGAGGTTAGGTTAGGTTAGGATAGGTTAGGTTAGGTTAGGTTTTTAGGAGAATGGTTGTTAGGTTAAGTTAGGATAGGATAGGTTAGGTTAGGTTAGGTTAGGATAGGTTAGGTTAGGTTAGGTCTGGTTAGGATAGGTTAGGTTATGTTAGGTTAGGTTAGGATAGGATAGGTTAGGTTAGGTTAGGATAGGTTAGGTTAGGATAGGTTATGTTAGGTGAGGTTAGGTTAGGTTAGGATAGGTTAGGTTAGGTTAGGTCTGGTTAGGATAGGTTAGGATAGGTTAGGTTAGGTTAGGATAGATTAGGTTATGTTAGGTTAGGTTGGGATAGGTTAGGTTAGGTTAGGATAGGTTAGGTTAGGTTAGGATAGGTTATGTTAGGTGAGGTTAGGTTAGATTAGGATAGGTTAGGTTAGGTTAGGTTTTTAGGAGAATGGTTGTTAGGTTAGGTTAGGATAGGATAGGTTAGGTTAGGTTAGGTTAAGATAGGTTAGGTTAGGTTAGGATAGGTTATGTTAGGTTAGGTTAGGTTAGGTTAGGATAGGTTAGGTTAGGTTAGGTTAGGTTTTTAGGAGATTGGTTGCCACACGCCCGGGAGATGGTAGGGGTGGGACGGAGGTTGGTAGGCGTGTGGCAACCATTCTCCTAAAAACCTAACCTAACCTAACCTAACCTATCCTAACCTAACCTAACCTAACCTAACATAACCTATCCTAACCTAACCTAACCTATCTTAACCTAACCTAACCTAACCTATCCTATCCTAACCTAACCTAACAACCATTCTCCTAAAAACCTAACCTAACCTAACCTATCCTAATCTAACCTAACCTCACCTAACATAACCTATCCTAACCTAACCTAACCTATCCTAACCTAACCTAACCTATCCCAACCTAACCTAACATAACCTAATCTATCCTAACCTAACCTAACCTATCCTAACCTATCCTAACCAGACCTAACCTAACCTAACCTATCCTAACCTAACCTAACCTCACCTAACATAACCTATCCTAACCTAACCTATCCTAACCTAACCTAACCTATCCTATCCTAACCTAACCTAACATAACCTAACCTATCCTAACCAGACCTAACCTAACCTAACCTATCCTAACCTAACCTAACCTAACCTATCCTATCCTAACTTAACCTAACAACCATTCTCCTAAAAACCTAACCTAACCTAACCTATCCTAACCTAACCTAACCTCACCTAACACAACCTATCCTAACCTAACCTAACCTATCCTAACCTAACCTAACCTATCCTATCCTAACCTAACCTAACATAACCTAACCTATCCTAACCTATCCTAACCAGACTTAACCTAACCTAACCTATCCTAACCTATCCTAACCAGACCTAACCTAACCTAACCTAACTAATACCAACCGATTTACCAACCAAAATATACTTTTTGCAACCAATTTACCAACCAAATCTTGGTAATTTTATCTACGGTTTGGTAAATCGGTTCCTAACAAATGTTACGACGTTATATATTTAAAAAGGAAAAATGGGGGTTGGGGGGTCGTGTCGTTTTCGGCTACAATTCCAAGGTCACATCAAATATCTATCTCTCTACTAAAAAGAGTTTTGGTGGAATGGAGGTAACAAATTACAAAGAATATTATTTTAAAACATTTATTTATTTATTTTTAATGACGTAGTAAATGCTCACACATCTCTCGCTTGTTAAAGATCCCCACAAAATCTTGTGTAATGTCCAAATCCATAAGGTAGAAGTCGTGGGTTTGCAGCTCCAATAGTATTTCGGGCATTTTTTCCTGTAGAGTAGCCAACTCAACATCCGCTAACTCTACCTTGTAGGGGATTGCAATGGGATTTTTAAATTTCTTTGCAATGTCGGTTGGTTTTGGTTGGTAAATCGGTTGGTAAAAGTATATTGTGGTTGGTAAATCGGTTGGTAAAAGTATATTTCGGTTGGTAAATCGGTTGGTAATTTCGGTTCGGTTAAATAGTGGCCGGACTAACACCCGTTTGGACTGTGGTAAGCATAGGTTTAGGCAAAAGTAGGAATTAAGTCTAGGTTAACAATATTTTAACACGATACATAAAAACATGTGCTACACCCTGGTAGACAACGGAGGAAACTACGTTTAACAGATTATACACATTAAATGTACCTAGGCCGTGGTGGGCAAAAGTAGGAAACTCTAATAGGTTAGGTTAACTATCTTAACACATTATATAACACATTATATAAATATATAACACATTATATATGTATATAACACATTATTTTAACAGCTGATTGGCTGTGGATGGGCAAAAGTAGGAAACTTATAGGTTAGGTTAACTATCTTAACACATTATATCTTAACACATTATATATAACACATTAATTGTACCAGCTGATAGGCTATGGATGGGCAAATGTAGGAAACTTATAGGTTAGGTTAACTATCTTAACACATTATATCTTAACACATTATATAAAATATATAACACAATAATTGTACCAGCTGATTGGCTGTGGATGGGCAAAAGTAGGAAACTTATAGGTTAGGTTAACTATCTTAACACATTATATAATTATATAACACATTATTGTAACAGCTGATAGGCTGTGGATGGGTAAAAGTAGGACACTTATAGGTTAGGTTAACTATCTTAACACATTATATAAATATATAACACATTGTATATATATATACAGTATAACACATTATTGTAACAGCTGATTGGCTGTGGATGAGTAAAAGTAGGACACTTATAGGTTAGGTTAACTATCGTAACACATTATATAAATATATAACACATTATATATATATATATATATATATATATATATATATATATATATATATATATATATATATAACACATTATTGTAACAGCTGATTGGCTGTGGATGGGTAAAAGTAGGAAACTTATAGGTTAGGTTAACTATCTTAACACATTATATAACACATTATATAAATATATAACACATATATATATATATATATATATATATATATATATATATATATATAACACATTAATTGTACCAGCTGATTGGCTGTGGATAGGCAAAGGTAGGAAACTTATAGGTTAGGTTAACTATCTTAACACATTATATAATTATATAACACATTATTGTAACAGCTGATAGGCTGTGGATGGATAAAAGTAGGACACTTATAGGTTAACTATCTTAACACATTATTGTAACAGCTGATTGGCTGTGGATGGGTAAAAGTAGGACACTTATAGGTTAGGTTAACTATCTTAACACATTATATAAATATATAACACATTATATATATATATATATATATATCACATTATTGTAACAGCTGATTGGCTGTGGATGGGTAAAAGTAGGAAACTTATAGGTTAGGTTAACTATCTTAACACATTATATAACACATTATATAAATATATAAAACATTATATATATATATATATATATATATATATATATATATATATATAACACATTAATTGTACCAGCTGATTGGCTGTGGATGGGTAAAAGTAGGACACTTATAGGTTAGGTTAACTATCTTAACACAATATATAATTATATAACACATTATTGTAACAGCTTATAGGCTGTGGATGGGTAAAAGTAGGACACTTATAGGTTAACTATCTTAACACATTATATAAATATATAACACATTATATATATATAACACATTATTGTAACAGCTGATTGGCTGTGGATGGGTAAAAGTAGGACACTTTAGGTTAACTATCTTAACACATTATATAAATATAAAACACATTATATATATATAACACATTAATTGAACCGCTGATTGGCTGTGGATGAGCAAAGGTAGGAAACTTTAGGTTATCTATCTTAACACATTATATAATTATATAACACATTATTGTAACAGCTGATTGGCTGTGGATGGGTAAAAGTAGGCCACTTATAGGTTAGGTTAATAGGCAAAAGTAGGAATTAAGTCTAGGTTAACAATATTTTAACACGATACTTAAACACATGTGCTACACCCTGGTAGACAACGGAGGAAACTACGTTTAACACATTATACACATTAAATGTACCTAGGCCGTGGTGGGCAAAAGTAGGAAACTCTAATAGGTTAACTATCTTAACACATTATATAACACATTATATAAATATATAACACATTATATATAACACATTATTGTAACAGCTGATTGGCTGTGGATGTTCAAAAGTAGGACACTTGTGGTAAACATAGGCAAAAGTAGGAAACTTTAGGTTAGGTTAACTATCTTAACACATTATATAACTATATAACACATTATATAAATATATAACACATTACATATATATAACACATTATTGTACCAGCTGTTACAAGTAGGCTGTGGTGAACATAGGCAAAAGTGGGAAACTTATAGGTTAGGTTAACTATCTTAACACATTATATACATATATAACACATTATATAAATATATAACACATTAATTGTACCAGCTGATTCAAGTAGGCTGTGGTGAACATAGGCAAAAGTAGGAAACTTATAGGTTAGGTTAACTATCTCAACACATTATATAAATATATAACACATTATATAAATACACATTGATTGTACCAACTGTTACAAGTAGGCTGTGGTGAACATAGGTAAAAACTTTTCATACATAGGTTGGATTAACTATCTTAACACATTATATACATATATAACACATTATATAAATATATAACACATTATTGTACCAGCTGTTACAAGTAGGCTGTGGTGAACATAGGCAATAGTAGGAAACTTATAGGTTAGGTTAACTATCTTAACACATTATATACATATATAACACATTATATAAATATATAACACATTAATTGTACCAACTGTTACAAGTAGGCTGTGGTGAACATAGGTAAAAACTTTTCATACATAGGTTAGATTAACTATCTTAACACATTATATACATATATAACACATTATATAAATATATAACACATTAATTGTACCAGCTGATTCAAGTAGGCTGTGGTGAACATAGGCAAAAGTAGGAAACTTATAGGTTAGGTTAACTATCTCAACACATTATATAAATATATAACACATTATATAAATACACATTGATTGTACCAACTGTTACAAGTAGGCTGTGGTGAACATAGGTAAAAACTTTTCATACATAGGTTGGATTAACTATCTTAACACATTATATACATATATAACACATTATATAAATATATAACACATTATTGTACCAGCTGTTACAAGTAGGCTGTGGTGAACATAGGCAATAGTAGGAAACTTATAGGTTAGGTTAACTATCTTAACACATTATATACATATATAACACATTATATAAATATATAACACATTAATTGTACCAACTGTTACAAGTAGGCTGTGGTGAACATAGGTAAAAACTTTTCATACATAGGTTAGATTAACTATCTTAACACATTATATACATATATAACACATTATATAAATATATAACACATTACATATATATATAACACATTATTGTACCAGCTGTTACAAGTAGGCTGTGGTGAACATAGGCAAAAGTGGGAAACTTATAGGTTAGGTTAACTATCTTAACACATTATATACATATTTAACACATTATATAAATATATAACACATTAATTGTACCAGCTGATTCAAGTAGGCTGTGGTGAACATAGGCAAAAGTAGGAAACTTATAGGTTAGGATAACTATCTCAACACATTATATAAATATATAACACATTATATAAATACACATTGATTGTACCAACTGTTACAAGTAGGCTGTGGTGAACATAGGTAAAAACTTTTCATACATAGGTTGGATTAACTATCTTAACACATTATATACATATATAACACATTATATAAATATATAACACATTATTGTAACAGCTGATTGGCTGTGGATGGGTAAAAGTAAGAAACTTTAGGTTAACTATCTTAACACATTATATATAACACATTATATATATATAACACATTATTGTAACAGCTGATAGGCTGTGGTAGGCAGAAACTTATAGGTTAGGTTAACACAAGCACATTACAATTTGGACACTACTATTTGTTGTCAGAGTAACCTAGAGGTACGACTCAGAACCCATACCGTAAGACGTACGCGAGTTTTTCGCGGTCGCGAAAAACTCGGTAAGTCTTACGGTAAGGGGTTCGTGTCCGAACTTCTACGAAATGTTCTGGCGTTGGCGGCACTGCGTTAAATATCCGACTTGTAATACTATGAGGTTAGGTTAACTATCCTAACACATTATATAAGTATGTAACACATTATATATATATATATAACACATTATTGTAACAGCTGATTGGCTGTGGATGGGCAAAGGTGAGAAACTTTAGGTTAACTATCTTAACGCATTATATAAATATATAACACATTATTGTCACAGCTGATTGGCTGTGTATGGGCAAAAGTGGGAAACTTTAGGTTAACTATCTTAACACATTATATAATGACACATTATTGTAACAGCTGATAGGCTGTGGATGGGCAAAAGTAGGAAACTTTAGGTTAACTATCTTAACACATTATATATATATATATATAACACATTATTGCGGTTACAACATGGCGGCTTATATGCTGCTTTAAATATCCGACTTGTAATACTATGCACGATAGCTCAGTCGGTAGCGTGTCCGCCTTCAAATCCTAACTTCACAGGTTCGAATCCCACCGGTATTAAAAAAGTTAAGTGTATGACGTCATGTGTGTATGACGTCATGTGTGTGTCTCGACAACAATACGTCACTGGTGGGGGGGACCAATGGGGGAAGGGAAGGGGCCTAAAGGGGAGGGGTGGGGTGGGAGGAGGTGGGGGACCAATGGGGGAAGGGAAGGGGCCTAAAGGGGAGGAGCCTACAGGGAAGGGGCAGGGGGAGGGGTGGGGGGGGACCAATGGGGGAAGGGAAGGGGCCTAAAGGGGAGGGGCAAAGGGGGAGGGGCAAAGGGGGAGGGGCAGGGGGAGGGGTGGGGGGACCAATGGGGGAAGGGAAGGGGCCTAAAGGGGAGGGGCAAAGGGGGAGGGGCAAAGGGAGGAGGGGGAGGGGAGGGGGGAGGGGAGGGGCAAAGGGGAGGGGCCAAGGGGGGAGGGGGGAGGGTAGGGGGTACCCCTACCATATTCTTGTTCTCAAGTGCAGCACACTCTACTCTTAGGTACTTATTTCGAGACATAACATTATGTCTTATTCAATTAAATCTACGAGACCAACAATAGTGTCTCATTTATAAAATATATAGTTTTCAAAATGTATTCGTCAATAAAATTATTTCATAAAAAATAAGTATATGACACTAGATTTATATATTTAAAAATGATTATACAGTAGCATAAGTAACCGGAATTATCACTATCATTGTGGCAACCAACCTGTATATGAGTTTTTTCAAATAATATTCTAAAATAATAAAATTACTTATGTTAGTTTAACATTTAAATATCGAGACTTGGAATTTTAATAACATTGGTAATACTCTAGAAAACAATGGAGTTTCCTTAAAATAAATACAGCTCAAGTACTAGTCTGCAGTTAATATAAATATATTATAAAATACGCAAAAACACAATTAAAACTGCTGATTACGTCCATCAGGTAGTCATTTCTATAACATTTTTTAAAGTGATATTAACTTGATTGTTACCAACATGTTGATGTCTATTTTAATACAGATCTGCTTATATAAAAATAACTCTCAAAAGCTACAATTGTCTTCTGTTGAAACAGAAGTGTATATATATATATATATATATATATATATATATATATATATATATATATATATATGTAAGTGGTATCCCTATATATACCACTTCATGCTTATTTATAATTACAGTTTTGACTTAACTATTTCTTCTGTCATTACTATTTTTCGGAATTAATCAGAATAACCCGAATATAATCGATTGTCCGAAGGAACATCTAGAAAAAATAGATAAATATATTTTTTCTAAAAATAAAACGCATACTATATTTTAAATTGGCACAACATACTCTACAATAATAAAGTTTTTATTAAAAAAATATTTTTGTTTTCATAAATTACATCTATGACAGGACAGTCAAGTAATTGTTACTTATTTTGAGGTATTGATTTCCCATGAGAAATAACAAATAGAAAGGAAGCAAAACAAAATAGAGTTCGGCTCCAATGATTAGAAATATATTTAAATCTATTGACGGTTCTGGCGCGCTCTTGACGAAAGAAAAACAATCAATCAATAAACTTGATTAAATAACGTTTCCTCCTCTGACGTTTTCTACTTAAAAAATATTTGTTTATATCGAGAAGGGGATTAATTTGATATATCTGTTGAACTAATTATCTATAACGGAAGAGATGGTATATACTAAACAAAAAAAACTATTTTTGCACTGATATTATGTTATATTATGATGTTTTAAGTTGCCATAGTGAAATCAACAAATTAAGTTTTCACATAATGTCTTGATAATTTTTCCTATATGAATTAATTCAAATAATGTTTATTTTGTAGTTTCATGAATTTAATTTAATATTTGTTAGAGATTAAAATTGATATTGCATATATTATTTGCTAATATTGTCGAAAATGTTCATAAAATATCAATCAAAATTAATATTTTCATTATAATTATATTACAATTTTCATATATTCAAATACTTTATTTACTAAGTTATATTCAAAAAATTAAATAAAGCCATATTTATCAACATACACAAACTCTTAGCGTAATAATTTTTGATTTATGAGCTTTAAATTCAGATCCTCTTATTAATATAACAAACGAAAAATTATAATAGTGCCCTAGTTAATTAATATTTTAAAGAACACAGCTAGGCTATATAATCCGGGGAAATTTTGTAAGAACATAAATGAAACCGTAAAATAAAATACTATAATTAAGTTCCTTGAATCTGGGTAACAACATTATTTAGAAACATTAATCTGAAAGGATAATCGATAAAGTTTATAACTTATTACATAAATGATTATACTGGAAAATCAATGAATATAGTACTCGATAAACTTTAATAGTGTCACCATATTTTATGTTACAACATTTTAGCGGAAAAATTAAAAGATCATGTCAATTTATATCTTATAGTTGAATTTAAACACGAGGATATGTGTTTTATACAATTTAATATTAGTATTTTTTTAAAGTTGAACTTATTATGTATCAGATTATTAAATAATAACAATAATAATTAAACATAGATAGAGGCATAAGATAGTTTCTAAATTGTTTGTTAGGGGAAAACACACACACACACACACACACACACACACACACACACACACACACACAGAAACACACACATACACATATATATATATATATATATATATATATATATATATATATATATATATATATATATATATATTCCTACCCAGTTCTGTTTCAATGATTTGTTTTCGTTTAAAGAGACGCTAAATCCAATGCCGCCATTAGTTGTCATCAATAGATTATTGAACATTTCCAAATCAATTACAGATGATGAATTATATCAACAATGGATCTGTTAGTTTGACAGATATCCTGACGGAAATTGTTTAATCCTTCTTCTATAAAATAATGTCATCCAGAAGGAAAACAGAAGGAAAATTATGGCAATTCTTTGTATTTCCGTTTAGTTGTATTACTTTATTATGTGCCTATTAGGGTATAAGTAACCAAACCAAAATATAATATATCTATAATTGGACTTTTATATTTTTTTACCATTACCTGTCCTCTAATAATTCAATAGTATGTAAGAGCTGATGTACATTTGTAAAATAACGCTACTCATTATGGGACCTCTGGGGGTAGATATGAAGCTACCAAAGATGTACCTGGATCAAAAATTATATATATATATATATATATATATATATATATATATATATATATATATATATATATATATATAATTATATATAAACACGAACTGTAATTGAACATCCTTCTATTAATTCTGAGAGAGAGGACAATATACTAAGAAGGGGCAATGATAGAGCACAAGGTAAAGAGAGATTTATCAGAAGAGTGTAACGTCATGTTTTGTCCCTCTTGCTGTTGCAAAGACTACTTAGAATTCAGTCACTGCATTGTTTTAAATTGACGGGATTGGGTAACGTAATATTGAAGGATTATTGACAGTAATGTTATATTTGTTAGCCTCATATGTGTAGTTCACTTCTTTGACACATACTTTGCCGTTCCACTCCTCAACGGTGGCCTAACTACACATCATAATGTCTACACACGATACTCATACTGCACTCTACCTCAGAAGTAATTTTATTATGTAATTATAATAAAAAAATATCGCTAACGACAAATTATTTGTAATACTTGAATAATAACATATTTTTATTATAATTATTGATAAAACAACTTTAATTGATTGTATATATCTTTGTAGAAGTCAATAATATTAATAATAAAAACAAAACAATAATAATAATATAATTTTAATATTAATAACTATAATGATAAAAGTAAAATTTTACTAACGATTTCTAAAAATAATACATTTGTGGTTTTTATTTGAAGAAGAATGCGACGTTTGCTGTGCATCGATTTCTCAACGAGGTGCCCATGTAGTGTTCTATTAAACACAATTTCGGCAAGAATGATTTACTATCAAAGGTATAATAGGAATTCCTTCCACATTCCTCTATGACTCAAATTGCTACACACATTGTGTAGTCTCAGGATCAAGAATTGTGTAGCTGTAATGTATTTTTTCCACAGAGAATATTTTAGGAGTAGAATAATTTAGATTTTAACTTTATAATATTTAATTTAATTCAAGTAAACTAATTGGTTAAATAATTAACACAACTCACAATAATATTGCCAAGCATGTCAAATAATATAAATAATTATAAATAAAACATCCAGAGACACAATACATACACAAAATGCTAATTTACTATACATATGTAACTATTTTAGTTCTTTCATTTTCCTATAAAAATTCAAATTTGCCTTAATAATATACATACCATAGAGCAGAACACTCTTTATTGCTTCAATGATTATTGTTATTAACCTCGGAAGATATCTATAATAAATTAACCCTTTCGATATTGCCATATATGTGTGCTAGTAGTGACATCATTCTGGAAAGACTGAGATGTCTCCACCTACTAGGGATGGCAGGATAGTTGTGTCATGTTTTTTTGTAGGAGCTATTTGATTATGGTGTCCAAATAGCTAATGTGTTTTGCTCGTATACTTTCTTGATTTTAATTGGATGGAAGAGCTGTGGGCTGGGAATATGTCATGAACTTTTTTTATAATTTAGATTAAATGTTATTGTAAAAGTTTGTTGAATGTAATAGTAATATAAACATATCTTCGCCTGTCTTTTCAGCCATTGCATGGAACTGGATCAGTTTGATAGTGGTAATCGGGGAATATTTCTTAGAAATTTCGTAATGGTGTTTCTTCTCATTGTGATAGTCTACTGGTGGGAATAGTAATAGAGATACTTTGTTTCCTGCTTTTCAGCCATTGCATTCATTAGTGGTTGTGATGCAAATTAGTTATTGTCGGAATATTGCAGTTTATTGTTTATTTGTTTTTTATTTTCGTTATTTTTATTTTTTGTTATTGTTGTACATATTAAATATATATAGTTCACTTTATATTCTACAATGGCAGATAATATAGACGGTTTTCTTAACAGTGAAGAAATTATAAATGAAGTCCACGATTCCGACTGGAGGGAAGAAGGCAATGAAGATTGCATTACAAGTAAGGCTGAATTTGAATAAAATGAACTTTTAAAACCTTAAAGGTATTTTGCAATCACAGTAACGTTTTATGTTTAGCATTTTATTACTTACAACACAATAATCTAGTAATAATTAATTCAATTATTACACATATAATTATTCAGAAATATGTATTTGTAATGACAAGAATTTGAATACGTAAACATAGATTGGAATATATCTTTAAAAAGGTTAATCTACCTTTCTACAAATTCATCACTACTAATATATATCTAGTATTTGACATCGATAAAAAGGTATATTCAATGTTTTACATGTCTCACCCTAAAAATAGGAAATCCCAAGCATAACATATGAAAATACGGCTGATATTGAATAATTTATAGTAGTACTGAAATATGCCTATGAAATATAGCATGTATCTGTTTATACATATGCAAGAATGGAGTTCATTAAATAAAAGTAACTAAAAACAAAATATAAAGGATATCGTGATAATTTCAAATAAACATATTATACACTAAGTGGATCTCAAAATAATCCTATTGTTAAAGTTATGTATATTTATTATTACTTGACATTAACATTTTCATCAAGATCTCATTTGGTATAATGCTTACAATAAAAAACAGTTCAAGTAAATTATTATAAAATTGTTTTTAGTTAATTTCTTTCTTACCTTTGGCACTGTGCATCTTTTGCAGACCTAATATTAATGTATTATAAAGTTCGTGATTATCTTTAGTTTCGTTATTTTACCTCGAGTTTAATTTCATTAAATAATTACAGTGCGTTTCATTTAATGCATGTTTTATAAATCTTTGTTTCCTCATGTAGTAGACGGTATTTAACGAAAAAAATAAATGTGTTATTTCGCATATACAGGTTATTTTAGCCCAACAATAATTTTTATATATTTTGATACTGTTACATATTTGTCTTTAAAAAAATCAAAATAATTAATTTGTTTGTTTTATTTTAGTCTGATTAAATAATAAGCAAATGTATATTTCAAAGCTTCATTCACAGTTGTGTATTTCAGATGTGTATGTTCTTTTCACAGCTTGGTCAAATTTCATTCCCAAGAATTGCATAGCAAAAATAGTAATCAGTTAGTAAAAATGCACCCTAATCTTTGTTTTTGCTATTACTATTACTGAGAATGACATTTTAGAGTAACATTATAACTGAAGTGTAATTAGTTAATTACAAATAAATCTATCTTTATTTAATACAGATATTATGTGAGGAAAATTTACAACCTTAATGGAAACTATAAAGAGAAAACCAAATAAATTTGTTCCAAGATCAGATTTTTAGTTAGTTTAAAACTTTGTAGTAAATTTCGCACCAACCAGTGTAATCCTGCACCCATATTCCCAATTTATAATTCCTAATAAGCCAATTGATATATAGTTTTAAAACTAACAGTTAATTAATATTGGGTTTATGGTGTACATAAATTGTATGTACGTGTTGTGAGAAAATCATTTCTTATATTATTTATTTTACCTCTCAATTATTCAAAATATTATTTATGTTCCCTAACATATCTCTCCATAATATTATTGGAAGTCATGTAAATCCTAATTATTTACCAAATTGGTAATTACCTTAATAATTTAAATTATAGATTATAAAACTATCATTAAAAATATTATACTGTAATTTATTCTATAAACCTGAAATATATTAAAGTTATATAATTCTTGGATATTGAGGCTTCGAATATCTTGGTAACTGAAATGTACGTCAGGGAACTCTAATATCATAGGGAACTAAGTTAGCACTTCATCTACTAAGTAGTCTTGCAAACAGTAAGAGGACCAAAAGGATGACGTCACAGCCTTTTGATAAATCTTTACTTATGTTGTGTCCTAGTATTACCCCTGCCTAATATCGTATCCTCCTTTCTCTGTCTGACGAGCTCCAGGTACAGACAGTCTAGTAGATGTTTCATATATACTCCTAGAACCAGCTATAATAAAGAAGTAACGAGACAAAAGACAGTGATTTTAATAAATTAATGAAAAAGATCTCACATGAAATACTATTTCCACAATTTTACCCAATATAGCTGTTTTACTTTCGTAATTATCTGTACATTAGTAGTATTATATTAATAAGTAAAATTTTCCGATTATTTACATTATACAAAAGTTGAATAAAATAAAACATGTAATGACGGCTGCCTCTTATTAATGAAAGCTTGAAAGCTTATTAATGAATATTACAGGCTTTTTTTTTTAAAACAAGAGTACTTTGAATTGTTCTCGGTACGTCAGTGTGAAGTATGACATTTTTGGTGTAATCATTACATTCTTGTTATTCTTGCAATTATTATGCTTTCTCACTCTACAATTAGAAAGTGCAATTATTATACTTATGAATGAATATTACAGGATGTTTTAAAACACATAGTTTTGTTTAAGTATTTCATAACGGTTAAATTAAACGTTTCAATAACGTATTTATCGCTGGTTGTATATGGTAGTAATTGGTGATTATATTTTATTACCTTTTTATATTTCAATAAATGTATTGTAACACAATTTTTATAGTCATTGTTGGACAGTATAAAGTTATTTGGTTTATTGTTTTTGTTTACTGCCTATGGATTATAATGTCATTCTGAGGTAATTCACGCGTTCTTTTGGTTATTTATATGTGTTTCGTTATAAACCTAAAACAGGTGTTTCTATAAGAAGAAAAACATATTACTGTTATGTTACTTCTTTCGTTTAGCTGAGGAACTAAAATGTATTATCAATATTTTATATCTAACCATGAATGATATTATTTTAGACAAAAATGATTAAACTCGTCATACAATTTCCGTCGGAAACATGTCAAACTGGAGTTCCATTGTTGATATCATTTATCATGTGTAATGGATTTATAAATGTTCAATAATTCATGACATCTAACGGCGACATCTGGATTGATGATCTCTTCATTGGAAAAAAAGCTATCATAAATCATTAAAAAGCTTGCCAAGAACTGGGCAAGGAAATACATAATACATATATATTAATTTTTTTTTTTTTTATATATACACTTGTTATTTACTTTAACTGGGAAAGTTTTAAATTATAATACTACTAATATTATAATATTGTAATATTATCCATAATATTAGTAATATTGTATTATTCTTCTGCTTTGTGTATGTGTTTCTGTGTGGCAGATCGATTTATTGTGTGTGTAATGACTGTAAAAATCTATCATTAGAATGACTTGAGTAGGAAGTTGATATGAATGATATGAAATTTATAATTCAAGATTGTAGTTGATGTGTCTGGTAGAGACTATTCGGGGGAGGTGGAGCAGAGACTATTAGCGTTTTTAGGTATTGGCGACTTAAATTATATATATATATATATATATAATTTATATCTTCTCCATAACTAGGTATCTGGAAAGTCATGCTGAATTTAAATATACTACTACTACTTACTTTAATTACTGTGTTATAAATTTCATTATTTGGAATGGATTTGATCAAAAAGAAAAACCCAAAGAGGATGAAGGAAAGGCACTAAGTAGGCTCATGGTAGTAGGTTAAGTAGGTAACTGAGAAGAGTGTTTTAAATTAATGCAATTCAAAAATGATCAGAAGAAGTCAAATACTTTCCTTCAATACTAACGACGGGATTCCATTTGTCTCAAGAAAACATATAGTGATTGGATGAAGGAGCATGGTGATTGATAGATGTTATGTAAATTAGATTGGCTCTTTTTGGAAAGATTACAATGCATATCCTTGATAAGTACTTTGACAACATCATTTTATTCTCCCTTCTATTACAATAATTTGTCATTTTTTGTTATTATGCATCTACTACTTTTATCTGGTAGCAACTTATAACAATGACCTTTGCTTTTTTTACTATCCTATATTTTTAAATAGTTGCAAAATGGTCAATTTTCACATCTTAAACTAGTAAATCAGTATTATTCCTAGATTTTAACGTATAGAAAATGTAAGGATATAAACAATCTTCTTAACCTAATTATTTAAATGGAAACTTTAAAAATTATTTATACAGTAAGAGAATTGACCGTTATTGGCGCGGAAATATTTAAATTTAATGAATACCAATTTGTATATGTTATTTACATCCTGACACAAACTAGTGTTAGGTGTCGCAATCAAAAATAGGGGCAAAATATATATATCGGTATTGAAATTCTGACCGGAAGTACAGTTTTATATTAGTCTAAAATCTAAATGACTAATCTTTGAAAGTATTTGCGCATATTCTGTAGATTAATTTAAATAACAACTGGAGGTAGATAGCCATCCATTTCATTTAAGGGGAAATAATAATATTCAGACGGTAATGTAGTTTAATAGAGTACAATATTACAAGTAATATGCATATACTGTATACGGTTTTGTACGCGGTTTTTCCAAAGAAAATGGTAAAATTATATGTTTTCCCTGTTCACAGTGCCATAAAATAAATCTACTATTTATTTTCAACACACAACTTTTATCCACTTAAACATGTAATGGAAGTACTAATCGAAACTAAGTGCAAATCAATAAATCCCTTCTTAATAACAGTTATATTAGATTACTAATGTATCTTATTCTATCATCATAAAGTTCGGCCATTTCGGAAATGGGCTTTTAATCTGGCGTAAACAAAGTAGCAACCATTTCACTAAGGTCATGCGTGTTAAATAAAATCAAAACTTGAACAATAATATATTAGAGCAATTAAAGCCACATCCGAAAAATTAAATAATTTACAACTAATTATTTGGTCAAGTTATTAGTTTTATAAAACCTAACACGTAAAATAAAATATTTTAATAAAAAGAATAAGTTAACATAACTGAGGATAGATTAAGTTGTAATAAATTGAATTACATTACATAATTTTAAATTGAGCAATATTGCAATATTTTGCTAATATAATATTTTATGGATAAAACTGTTTTCATTAAATAGTAAATAAATTGTTTTATTTCTATAAATTTGACAATATTATTATTCTATATATTATACTACGTAATTTCAATCATATACTTTACTATTTTTGTATTTAACAATTTTACTAGTATCACTATATATGAAGTATGTTATATGTGCTATTACTCTATTTCTATTCAATTATACCCGATGTCTATTATACACTTAGCATCAATGCAAAGTTCTGTAGCATGTAATCTAAATGCTAATAACTTCTAGTTGTAAGCTTCCTTGAAACAGAGTTTAGTAATTTATTCTGGCTGTGTGTCAGTTATAGTAAATATAATGTTATGTAAGGTTTCTGACATATATATATATATATATATATATATATATATATATATATACACGTAGACCCCATACTTTTGTAGTAAATTTTACCTTGAAAAAAACTATGTCAATTTATAGTTTGTCTGACCATATCCACATATTACGTGCTTTTTCTGCACCTAAATTTTAATGACTACCAACATATTGTAAACGTCACCATGTACTCGTTGAGGTAGGTTAAAGACCACATAACCATGAGAGTGATCTCACTTCCATGTGAAATTATCACGAAAATTGATTTACATGAGTGAGACAAAGAGGAACAATTAGTCAGCTGTAGTCAATGATCCGCACACACTTCTCTTTGCATTTCCACTGGCATATCATCCTTACTGTCACTTTTTTTATTCAATAAAGGCGTAGTTTTGACGCCATGTAAAGTCATAGTGACGTTGAATGTCGTTAAGTGACGTCATTTTGTACTGGAACATACCTTGTTCTTCTACTGCCCTCGTGTTGTAGAGAACTGACAAAGTACTGCGTCATCGGAATGATCTAGTAATGCTGCTTACTAATATGATAGTTCCTATAATCCTCTTGTACTCTAACATTGATTTAAGACATTGCAATGAACGAACTTTAAAGTACACTTGCAGCAGGAGGAATACATGAATGATATCACACTCCTATGATAAATGTATTCCTAACTTATATCCTGTTTGTTTATTCTTTCCCCGTTTTATACATTCCTGGATTACAAGAGGGATGCACTACTGTGGTTGTTGTTTTGTTTTTGTTTGATACTCCATATTTTCCTAAGAGGTTTCGTAAGGGGTGATGTTATTCCATCCGTTATCCACCTGCTAAACTACATAAGTAACAGAAGGCTAGGACTGGAAGAAAAGTGAATGATTCAAATTTAATTTTAGGCTATTTATAAATGAAAAACCTGACATGACATTATATTTCCATAATTTCATACATTAAATGAGGTGGGGTACTTATTACAGTTGTAATCTATTACGAATTCTTGATTTGTTATCTGACACTCAGCTAACAATATATACCACCCACTATAAAACTAAATTTTAATGTTTCCATGGAATTCAAATTGTCACTATTGCTGTTTGGGAGGGAAGAATTTTAATTTTATCAATCGATTTAATTTAGGCTTGGGTTCACTGTGCAACCAGGTGTTCAGTTTTTTTCTAAGTGATTCAAATTAATGTTCCAGAGGACAAAACAAAAATCTTCCACAGTGTTAGCTTTTCCATGCAAAATATATATTAGATTTATTATTACCAGTCTTACAGGTTTTAAGCCAAAGCTAATGACTGAAAAAGTAAATATCCTAAAAAATATTTCTTTCATCAATTACTAAATTTATAAAGATTAGTATCTTTACACAACTTACAAAGATAAACCGTTTTACATTAATTTTGAAATTAAAAATGTTTTAATCATAAACTGAAAAATGTTTAACAAGTTTTCCAACATTTAATGTATTTAGTGCGATATATCAAATTAAAGATTAAAAGTAACACAAAGATGACCATGAGTACGTGCGGTTTGGTAATATTCTTAGCTATTTTAAAATGCCGAACAAATACCGAATATTATATTTTTTATATCTCCTTTTTTGGTAATAAATGAAAAATAAAAAGAAATTGACATTACTCATAATTATTTTTGAGAAATGTATATTTAGTAAAAACAAAATTAGTAATATATCAATATACAATCATTCGTGCGACCGTGACCACGTCCCGAATTCATGTCTAAATTAAATTTCTCGTCTCCAGCTGTTTCTTTTATATAGATTGCTTCAGTTGAAACCGTAAATAAATGATAGGATTCAAATCCTTCGAATATTTGTAAGAAATCAATTTTAAATTATATCCTGAAAATGAAAAACGTTTAGAACTATTTTGGTTTGAAGGCTGTATGTGAAAATTAGATGTTACAATTTAATTTGGTTTTTAAAGTGAGCGAGAAAACATTGAATATGGGTTACTTAATACAACCCTAGTTCATATTATCGACCATTAGCAAAGTTATTCTTACATTTAAGTACATGTATTACATAAGCTCATACTTATATAGAAGGTACAGAAATAATATTGAATTGATGATCCAACCATTAACAAACATCTAAACCACCTTTTTTTATAGAACATTACTTGAAACTTGTAGAACAATTTTAAAAAATAGAGGGTTGATCAAACTCGATATTATTAATCTGTTAAAATTTAGTTTAAAAAATATAAATGCTGAAGTTAATAGAGAAGTAAATTTAATTTATGTCCACTACTCTCTTGATAGTATCGTAGAAAATATTAGCGTATTGGTATAACCTATTGAATGATAACGTATTGAGTTTACTGAATACACCTAATTAGTGTTTTATGATATCAAGTGAACTACAACAAGGACTGTGAAAAGAGATTTATTTGAAATTGCAAGGCAAAATTTATGTTCACAAAATATGGTGACATATATTATTTTTTAAAGTTGAAATTACCAGTTTACACTTTTTGTAGCTTAGGATTTAAAATCAGTGACAAACCATTAAGTTTAGGACCTTGAAAATCATTGAGAATAGAAAAAAGCTTAAAGAGATAATATAAATGAAGATTAGATTCGCCTTCTTGAAATTTTAAATTTATTAAAATAACAACTGACATAGTAGTTACTGGTATTGATTCAATACTGTGGTTAATAGGTTGCAAGGATTTTTTTTTAATACAGTCAACAATAAAAATAATAAGCTGTTAAAATAATTGACTATATGTCGACTTCAAAACTAAAATTGAAGAAATGATACAATGATTTTCACTGCCCACTGGAAAACTGTTAACATATTAAAACATGTTAACATATGCTAAATTTGATTTTAATGGCCCGTATAACACAAAACGTAAGACTTCATAAAAAACAACTTAAGGAAACAGCCACAATTTAAAAAAGCTATTAAATGTAGATAATATTTATTTTTCTATCAAAATTGCTATAGCCAAACACACTAATCTTGAGCCTCTTAATTTAAAAAAAAGTATTAGCAAAAGTTTACAGTAACGGGTGGCCAATTAAAAAATTTCATGTTTTAGTATATAACTAACTGGCGTAATTAAAACGTAATTTAAAACGATTAATTTATGGTGTAGATATTACATTAAAAATATTAATCATCAATTTAGACATTTAGAGTTTTCAAAGATTGTACTATGTTCTGAGATTAAATAGTATGAAACAGGTTACTTTATAAACGTTTTTAATCCCAAATTTTTATCTAAACCCTGTAATATGACAACCAATTATTCATTATGTATTTTTATCTATTCTTTCAAACGTTGCTTGTTCAAATAATATTTGACTATTTAACCAGGTGAACAACAAGGAACACTTAGTGATGTAGCGGCGTAGTGAGTGTTTTGTTTCTTGAACACTTTGCCAAATATTTTAGTGTTTAACCTGGTTGTCGATAGGTTAAATAATATTTCGATCATTAACTAGTTAGTGAAAATGTTGCTCTTAGAAATAAATATTTTATCGTCTGGCAAAGTTGTCAGTAGATTAACTCTATTGAGGATTAATTTGTACCTTCTTAACACATTTGTGTAGCTATTACTCGGCTGAATAAACAATTTTCTGTTTGGTTAAATCAATGGTTTGTCGTTACATAAATCAATTAATTCTATTCTTGAATGCCGTTTTCAAACTCTGTGAAATAAATATTTTTTTGCCTAACCTGATTTATATTTAGTTAATAATTTTAGTAAATCATTTTTTTGATCATAGGAAATAATGTTAGGAAAATATTTTATCTAGAAATAAATGTATTTATTAGTTTTTCATCGAGTATTCCAAACTGAACACAGGCAAAAACTGTATTTTCTTTTCGGCAGATTTATATATTAGTGATATTTCGTGTAACTATCAGTTTTTTTACTTTTCTTGTTCTTTCAAATAACTTAATCTCTTTGAAAGCGAAAGTTCAAATTTCTCGGCAATATGTTTCCCCAAACTTTGAACATTTCTCACAACCTTCAGTTTTGAAGATCTTAGTTCTAGTCCCAAACATTGAGAATATTAAACATTTTTAATCAAAGTATTCTACCAACCAGCACAGCCATTAAAAGTCACCTTAACGTCTACCAAAAAACCGATTAAATTGAGTTTTAAGAGAATTAAAATCCAACAATTATTTACGTCAAAGGATCTAATATTAAAATTCGTTTACTCCGATATGTATTATTTAAAAAATGTGTTGTTTATTTAAATTTCTCCTACTTATTTTTTTCTATCGTTAACTATAATTTTGTTTTTATGAGATATTTTTATTAGACCATGGTTTTGATCTTCGGCAACTCAAAGTGTAATTGTGTCATAACTTTTTATGCTCCTTATTACATACAGGTTAAGGATGAGAAGACAACTATTACAGCTAATGCACGATAAAAATAACGGTTGATGGCAGCGTAAAAATAGATTGCCTCTAAAAGAGTTTTCTCTTCTGTTGCTATGGATATCGGATTCTAAATAAACCACTAATACCTTACTGAAGTCTTTGAACAGTAACTGCAACTTTTAAAATATTACGTTAATTATTATACACTCGCACACTCAAACCTATATCTGGGACACAAACAAATATATACCTTTTATTTGGATGTGTTTCTGAATAGCAAAGTGAAATAACGACCTAATGTTCATGATTTTTTTAGTTGGGAAAACACAAAACAACTACTATACTTATTTTTTGTGATATTGTAACAAAAACATAAATAAACAACCTCAAAAAAAGTCATTCATGGCGGAAAATATCATATGTTCTAATATTGACAGAAATATTTAAAATTATGATTCAAGATTTTAAAAATTACTAAAAGAAACAATTATATCTCATTTGCTAAGATATATGCTCACAACCAGAGCTGAAGTTAAGCAATCTAACAATCTGCTATTGAGTACACTTCAGTTGTATAAAAAAAAGACATTTAGTTGAAAAAACTAGAGCAGTTAATTTATCATTTAAATGGAGTGTCAGAAACACAGTATTGTGTTTATTTATTGCAATTCTCTGCTACGCAACATAGGATGTTATATGCAATAAAATAGTTATTTATGCAAATCAAACTCAAAATAATGGTTTCCTTAATATAATAGAAATTCTACTTTATATCTTCTTACTTGCTACTTATTGTTATATTACGGCAGTGTGAATTATAACAACTACGAACAACAATAGTTATGACATGTGTTTTTAAAATTAAATTTAACACTCAAATACTCTCCTATGAATCAAATAACATGACCTAAAAATCCACATTAAAAAGTCCACTTCGTAGATTACTCTATACCGAGATTCATATTTTTGGGCATACGCACACAGATAGCTGCTTACGAGGAACAAACTTCATCTAATCACAACGACCATGCGATGTTTACCTAGTGAAATGATCTAACAACAAAACGCCCAGTTCATTAACACGAAAGTCTAATTTTTGTTAATCTATGTCAACCCATTGCGCTACTGAATGCAGGCTGATTTTGAACTCATAATCTTGGTAGAGTGAAGAGAGTTTGATCTCAAAACGAATATACAACTTTTTGTTAAATCTACGACGTTTTAACTTTCCCACCCACCATTGTGACCGGTTTACCTTTCGCAGTCAGCCTCCAAAATAATTTTACAAACGAATAAGTAGATAAATATGATATCTCTTCTGGATGGAAAGTATCCAAGATTGTTTCAGGCTATAAATAAATTGTGTGTTTATAAGAAGAAGGAAAACCTAGATTGGGGAAATAAATTTAATTTGTAAAATAAAACCTGTAATTTTGCTTCTTTTTTCATCACAAAAAATATATCTATAACCAACATGAGGGATAAACAACGACAATCCTTTAGAAAGACAAATAAATGTAACAAAATAGAAAATAACATGTCCATTATAAATTAATTCATTTTCTTAAAAAACTATTTATTGTTACATTATACTATACTTTTTGTATTCAAAGTGTGCGCAGTTTATTATTAAAATTTATATTTAAAAAATCTGTTGAGGATGTAGATAAATCATAATTGAATAGTCTAGTTTGTATGTTAATTGCGTAAGGTTACTTGTAAAGAGAGTAGATGTTTTTTTCAGTTCTTTTTAACTGTCTTTAAAACCCCTTCATGTTGAGGGGTGGAGACTAATGTTATTTCTAATAATGATAATAATAATAATCAAAGAAATTTAAAAAATAATTTTTCATATAAACTAATAATAATAGTATAATCATCATTTGATCTCATTTTCATGTTAAATTTTATTATCTTATATTATATAAACATATTGAGTACAAACGGTTTTACACATACGTAAACTAAAGCAGAAAGAATCAAACATATTTCTTAATAACAGAGAGAAAAAAAACTGTCAATAATTATCAAAATAAACTATAAAGGCCGTTATAGAATGACAAGAATCTCAAAATCAAAAGGAGATTAAGCTTAAAATTGAATGTTAAGGCCTAATTCAAAGGACATTTTCTTTAAACACATGATATCATTTTTTTCATATACAAACTGTAAATGTTCTAAAGTCAAGTGTCCCTATTCGGATGATTGAACTTTTGTAAGCCTTGTTCTGAAAATATTCTTGCTACAATACAGAACTATGGGGAGATATTTTACTTATGGTGTAAAAATATTTTGAGGTAATATGAGAAACAATTATCTGTTATGAAAGTATACAATATATTATAATTAAGATATAAATTAAATTTGAAATCTGTAATTCAATTAATTCTACATTTGAACTTTGGTCGTTCATTAAAATTAGATCTTAAAACGATGATAGGCCTATCTACAAACATTCGCTGATAAAGATAAAGCTTAAATGATAAAGAAAAATAGTTTTTTAAAAAAATATGTTTTTAAAAAATTCCCAACTCTCACAAATGCTACAGTTTAAACGTTCTAATGTTGCTTGTTTATTTATAAACTTATGTTTCAACAAGATGTGTTACTATTCCAACAAGATTTGCACATAATGGAAACCGATAACTTTCTTGAGATGAATTTGATTAAACAACTATTCAATTATTTGGCAATTTGAAATTGGTGATATAAATACAAGCATCAATTGAAATTTTGGAATTAAAATATAAGTAATACGATTATATTAAAATACTTAAAAAACATTATAAAGTGGAAGTAGCTAATTTTGTTTTCAATATTACATAATCTTATTTTGTGAGAAACGAGTCGTCGCAAATAGTATATGAAGAAAACGGAATAGGGAAAAGTTCTAACAATCACAATATAATGGAAAAGATAGCCACAATATATTTGGAAATCCATTGCGTTCCCAATATTTTTTTATTTAGCTTAAAATAGATTCCTGTGAGTTTTTTACTTATTGCAAAACAGAATCAAGTTTGAGTGTGTTTTTGACATGCCATTAAGGTGATATAGACTTGAAGTTTGCCACAAAATTACTCCGGTATATTGGTAGAAGTAATATTATATTACCGCTAACTCAGATATTATATTTATTTTAGATTCACAAAAAAGTAACACTGTGACTGATGATATTTTTAAATGTAGTTATAAATGTATAATGTATATAATAAATAATGTCTTCAAGTGTTTTACTTATATACAAATTATCTTATCTAGAATTCTTTTAAAATTTACACTGTGAGTTAATGAGTTGTGTTCTGGTTATTTTGAGAACTCTTTGACTTCTATTTTACCAGATTTTACAACCATTTACCACGTTCTGAGATTTGTTATAGGAATTATTGAACTTTAGACCATTCATTTTTAACCATTTCCATAGAATCTAAAAAGTAACAATAATGAAAAGCTTTAAATCTCTTTAATTAAACTTTGTTAGAATGGCCATGCATGGAATACTGAGTTATACGGACTGAATGAATGTAGTTACGTTATTTTACAATATACAGTAATAATGCAATCCATATTTTGTAATAGTAATCCCTACATATGCGAATACTGCGTTCTAACAATGGAAGTTAAAAACTGAGAAATATTATGAATTAAATCTTTCAATCTTTCTTCAGTTAATTATGACCACGATTATCATTACATTTTAAGATTGTTTGTTCGGGTATATTCAAAATGTTTCTACTGAACGGATACAGATTAATAATTCGTTTTAAAAGTATAATAATACGCCTCTACCCTACACTCCAATGTGATAAGAAACTACGTTTTGTACATGAAGATAATGTAGTTTAACACACTAAAACTGGTTTAGTTAGATAGAAGAAACAGAATGGAATAACTGTTATTTAAAAGTGTTTTGTATAATGTAGAATCCACCAACATAACTGTTTTAATCAAAATTAAAATAATTGCAGTTTATAGTTCGTGACATCGTGCGAAGCCTAACTCTTAACAACACCCCTCAGAAGAGTTTGTTGTTGGTGGTAACGTCTCAGTCATCATCCCTTATATAAAAAAAAGAAAGAACATATAATAAACACTTAAACTTCTTAACAGATAAGAATTATTATTCCATATATGATACGACATGGTATATACTGCAGGAAATGAAATACAATTAATGAATTTTCTCTGAGAACCTCTTTATCATGTTAAAACATGATTTAAATGTACATATTTCTTTCTAGAATAAATATTACTTTCCCATAAATGCATTTTATTTATAACATTACAAAGGTATATTACAAATCACACTGAAAGGTTTTATGTTCAGTATTTTATTAACGTTGAAACTAAAAATATTTTAATTATTACAAACACAAATAATAACTACCTCTAACACCTATTTATTTTTAACGGTAAAAAATATTACACCTGACAAATAAAAGTGTGTTTAAAATATTACTTCATCGCTTTTGAAGTATCTGTCATGGTTATTAATTATAGATCCACTATATAAATTTGATGAAAAAAAAAAGAAAAGAAAAAAGTTTTTACATATCTAATAATTACAGTAGGTAATCACAAAATTACATATGGAGCAGGTGAAAATTTGGTTAATATTTATAATTAATTTATAGTATGTTAGTATGTACCTCAAATAAATGTATTTGTAAATAATTCATTTTATTCTTCATAAATATTTGTATATTAATAGATACATAAAATGACAAAACTCAACATAAAATGTACACGCAGGCAAGACAAGATGAGAATATGTAGAATATACAATAAATGGGCCCTTAAATTTTACTATTGGTAAAATTATGTACATTTACTTGCTTTGAATACCAACTTTTCCTCTATACACAACATTTCTCTTTATTTACAATGTCCGAAATGTAAACCAGTTCAATTCAATGTTTATATAATTATAAATTTCGAGTTTCAAGACATCTCATTAATAATTACTCAATACCGCTTTCCGATAGCTATTATATATGCATATATTTTATGAAATTCGTGTCCTTCTTGTCACAAGTTTTTTTTTACTTCAAGTTTAATACCGGTAAATAATTGAAACGTATTTATTCTAAAGCACGATTTATATTAATTTATTAACGTACAGAGCTGAGATTATTTTACAAAACAACGAAATTTTAAATTAAATATATACTGGTTAATTTAACTTAACAGTAATTAATTATTTTCTACGTTTAAATACTTATTTGTGTGAAATAAAATTCAAACTAACTGGTTCATTTTCTCTTCAAACTATTTTCTTATATGTATTAATTCTCCAGCTAGGTAAGTGTATATTCCCAAACCTTTACAAAAAAGTTAATAATTAGTAAAATATATGAGACATTTTAATTTTTGTTATTACAGTTTCTCATAGTAAGCGCTACATTTTAAAATAACATCACAACATCAGTATCAAATAATGAATATAATAATTAAATTTATGATCAGTTAATTTGAATTATTTTAATCTCTATAATATCTTATAAAGTTAATGGAAATAAATTTTGAAGCGTTAACGGCTGTTTTCCTTAATTATCTGTATCTTTCTTAAGAAGGCACATTTACAATTTAAGTGGAAACTGTAAACAACATTTCAAGTGGACTACACTTTAAAATTAAAGAAATTATTATTATGTATTTATACAGTACTTAATTAAAATCTCTATGTCTGTTAAAATTGGAATAATTTTATTTTAATATAATACAGAGAAGCACCAATACCGTACGTAATGATACAAGTGTTTACTACATTGTTTTGGGTTTACTTTACATATAGCACTCTCCAAGAAAAGTTACTTTTCTAAAGCGTGCGACTAACCACCATCTTCCTAATGTTTATAATATGAAGCTAGACGTGTTTCTTTGTGGTTGGCAAGTTAAGAGCGAGAGTGATAATAACCTTTACCTATAAACTTCTAAGGATGATGACTACATAAAGGCAATACACTAACCATACTGTATTTAATACAATCTTAGTTTGGTGTCTTATTATCTTTTAGTTCGGCAAATCTTTAAATAACGCCCAGTGCGCCATGAACATTTGGTCTATATTTAAATTGACATCAACGATAAACACAAAATTTGTAGAAACGTCAGTTATGAAGATATATAACAAGTTTTACACAACATAAGGAGTTGCCACGGGCTTCCAATCCATCCCTATTACTTTAGTGGAGGCTGATTAAATGGTAATACATTTATTATTACCAAATGTGGCCGGCATGAATTATAATGGATATCTTTATTTGATAAAAATATTTGGTCTATATAAGACTCAAATCTAGTGAGTTAATAAATAAAACTTGTAAACCCAAAGTTAGTCTTTAAGTCAGAGTATCGGTCAACAGAAGCTGATTTGTCCAGCACGTCAATATTGACGACATCCACCAAGATAACGATATCAGTCAGCTGGGGTAACCACTTTCAAGTTCTGTTACAAAGTCTGTTTTATGTATTGATGTTATCAATACACGGATATTAAGTGAATGGAATTATTTTTAGTTATAATTTTAATCTAAACACAATCTGCCGTTATCAGCTGGCTTTGAAAAGTAAATTACGTTTAACAAACACAACTATGTCACCAGTTTTGTAAGTATTATCACACACATAAAAATCATTATATCCACCTTCTTTCATTATTATATACAGTACCCAGATTTCACTTAAAACTACGACATCAAATTCAACTTCCTATTTATGCATAATACTAAAATAGTATTAATATGCTACCTTAAACTATGGTGAGTAATTGTTAAATAGTTTTTTCTCAAAATCATAATATCTATCTACAAACTCCTCACTATCATTTAATTTTTTGATCATATGTTCATTATCGAAAACAATTTTATATCAATAACATAATTACTTGTTTCAACACATACAATAAAAAATACACATAAGCAAAAACACCGAATTAACAATAAACATAATCGCTTTCCTTTTTTTTTGAATTTGAGGCAAAATAACAACTAGGTAATGTAAACCAGAAAATGAAAACAATGAAACTTATATATAGGCTAACAAATCATGTAAAAACAATTTTTAATTTTAAAATAATCCATAGAATCAAAACTTTTTTTAACTATTCTAAGTCACTCGTAGACTGTATTTATTTATTTGTCTTTTCTAATCAATCATACTAATTATTTTTTATAAGTAGTTTCATAATAAAACAACATCTTGTAGGATATATTAGTTTGTGTGTGTTTTTCTCAGTTTGTACTTTGTTTTCTTTGTAAACTTCTCAAAGAGTAGAAGAAATCATAAATTTGTTTTAGTTACTTCTGTCGTTAATAAACAATATTCAAAAGCAATTACATGGAAAAAAGTTATCATAAATCATTACGAATGTTTCCGAGAAAAGGGTTGAAATAGGTATATACTCAATATTGTATAAAGTAGCGCAAAAATTTAAATTATGATATGTATGTAGTTAAATTTTATATTAACATTATTTATTCAATAAAAGAATTACTGAACAGGCGGATTTGTTTTACGAAATAGTAATAACGAAGACCCAAGTACAATATTTTGTATTTCATTCCGTTATATCTAATGACATATGTATAATGGGTTATGTATATTTATCCATATACATTTTACACTATGCAAATTGTTATTTTCAATTAATAACATTAAGAGAGTGCTTTGAAATAATATAAAATCTTCCACTGCCCTCTCAATGTTTGCTGACTGACAGTACGTGACGGATCAACCTCTCTCGCGATCACTAGTGATTTCATTTCATTTCGTTTGCTCCCAATTCCTTAAATCCTCTCCTACTTAGCCTCCATGTCTACATATTGTGAAAATGAAACATAACATTAAAATACAGTTACTGATTAAATATATGCTTCACGTACTGTAGTTCACAACAGTACTTTTTAATTATGGTCTCATTGGGAATGATAAAATATTGATATAATTATGTGACAACAGTTAAGTAACAAATAAATAATATAAACTAAATTTTTTTTTGTTTTCCGTTATATATTTTCTCTTCGGAAACAGTCTGTAGGTTTTCAGCATTTTAAATAATTTATTTCATAAATAATAAAAAGTTTAATTTATATATCATATTCTTCTATAATACTAAAATGCATTACATAAGACACAATCTCAGCTGTTTATCTTCATGCTTGGTTTACTTCATTTTTAGTCAATCACAACAGATTGTTTTAATATTGCATCAAAATAAATAATATGATAATTACTAAAGCTTAGATCGTAATTTAAGCATTAATATTATCATAAAAATAAGCTAAAGCATTATTTTAATTATTCTAACTTTTTGTTGTTAGACTTTACAGTTTACATTTAAGTGCGATATTCTTGTTGATCTTAACAGAAAAAAAAACAATTTCCAAATTATTGATATTATCTTGGTTTATTAAAAAAAAAAAAAAAATAGTTATTTTGCAAATTTAAAAAATAACTCTTAATCCTATGGCTTGGAATGAAGTTCATAATTATTATCGGGAAACTGTTTAGGGGCTCCAAGTTATATATATATATATATATATATATATTTAGGTGTGTTTTTCATATAACATTAATATGACTTTTGTGTTGTTACTTTTTATTATTTGTAGAAGGTAAATTCAAATTTTTTAAATGTATTTAAGTTAAATACATTCTAGAAACTGAACAATATATTTTACCCCACGTCTTTTCATTACTACAGTACCTCTAAACTCTGAGCAATGTCGACACACGCACATATTAACATATAAATATATAGTTGTGTTTTTCATATAAATGCAATAGGTCTTTTGTGTTGTTACTTTTTAAAATTTACAGAAGAAAAACTTCATTTTATCTAAATGTATTTAAGTTTACAACATTCTAGGAATTGAATAACATATTTTACTAGATATCTTTTCATAATTGCCCATATACTCTGAGTAATAATTTAATTAAAAATTCGTATACATAAGTATTATACATAAATAAACTAGATATGCCTCAGTCGTAATATTCTAAAATCATCATTACAAATGTAGGTAAAACTCTATATGATTACATTTAAAGCTAGTGTCGTTAGATGGATGTAAAATCGGTAAACATAAATATTAGAAATAACATAAGTAGATCCATTTCATTTTATAATATGATTTAAAGATTGAGGGACTGAATTCATAACTTATATTCTACAATTTGCGTACAAACAATGCTAAGGTTAATCGATTTAGCATCAAGTACACTTCAGTTGTATAAAACAAGAAAGTTAGTTGAAACAACTAGAGTGACATAAATCATTTAAATGGAGTGTCTGCAACACACTATGGAAGTTGTTTATAGCAATGTACTCCTACGTAACATAAACTGTTAAATTCCTTGAAATACTTCTTTAATTCACCAAATAATGATTTTTTTTGTGTAGTGGATATTCCACACATAATGTATGAATTGTTAGTTGCATACCTTCCCAAATAATCAATTTATGTTACCTGTACCTTGATAGCATAAGTTCATTTTAGTCTAACCTAAAGTTCTGAAAATAATTATACACACATTTATTTACAAGACATAAACCTTAAATAATCACAGCTCCGATCAGATATTCTCTCTAGTCAAATTACACTAACAAAACAATATATAAATTAATTGTTATATTTATGTTATTGCAATGAACAACACCTGGTCCAAATCTTCATAGTAACTCATGGATGGTATTTAATGTTTAACTTACTTGGTCCATATTATAACAGTACTGCGACTGTTTCCATATTTGTACCTTCAAAATTGTTCCAACTTTATTACAAAATACAGACTGATTAATTCTGTAGGGATGAATTCATGGCGATCAAAGTACGAACTTCATAGTACTCTCCAGACTCGAATTGACGCCTATAGGATAGTTTCCTGTTATCAGAAATAGGGTTGAGACGAGATTCTCTTTTTAAACATACCAAAACAGCAAGTCTGATCATCCACCATTTTGTAACTGGCTTATATTTCCACATAGGTCTTAGAAGAGGAGTATCAAATAAATCACCTCTTCAGTTTGCAAAGTATACAAATTATTGATGTTTAGTTTAAAATGTTCATAATATTTTGCTGGGGAAGGGAAATCCATTAGTTATAACTAAGTTTATTTGATTACACAAAATTGTAATTTTTCTTATTTATTTGCAAAATAAGAAAATATACCTAATTACTACAGAATAAAAATTAATCCCTGTCCACTTCTGAATTTATTTATTGTTTTCATGAAGGATAGGCACCGACAACGTCCTCGTTGTAAAGATTAGTCAATGACTTTAACAAAGATGATAAAATATTGGTGACGTAGAAAATTATTAACTGCAATAATATATTATAAGCTAAAAGTAAATTTAAATGTATCAAAAGTATATTATAAGTACCATTACATTAAAATGAATACTCATCGACTATAAAAAAATTCATTGTCAATCAAGAAAAGTTTTTTTGTTATGTTTACATTTAACAAAATATTTGACTTATTTTGGCTTTTAGCACATAACACAGTCTATTTACGATTATTTCTTCAAAATAATCTCATCATTATACTGATTACTTCTAAAAAGATATAAGATTATAATATGATAGTAATATTACACTGTCATTAAAGTGTTTACTTATTTCGTGAGTCAAATCATAAACGGTTTATGGAAAGTTTTTCACTCCGTTAATGATATTTTGTGTGTAATTACTGATTTTAAGCCCCATTCATAATGACCCTTTGACAAATTTAATATGAAGAAAATATACAATTTTTTGAAATTGTACCTACGGGAAGTTTTTTAATATATATACGTGGAGTTTCACGAACGAGGCACTCTAAAAGCTCATTTTTAAAATTCATAAAACCTATATCCGGAAACGTTAGTCCGGCTAACCCCCATTTTATATTTAAAAAAAAAGTTGTAAGTTTGGAAATAGATAAGATATAGAGTTCTGATATTGTATAAGCATTTGTAATGTAACGGTATTTATGTATACCAAAAACAAATAACTTCATTTCGAATATTTTCAAAATCGCTGCCGTTCAAAACATTTAACGTAACGTTGCTAATAGTTAACTAAATAAGTAATAGGCTAATAAATATATTAAGTTATATAAATTTACCTATAAATTTAGTTCTTTGTTGTTTTTTAAAGTTCAAATTTTATCTAATTAAAAATTAACTATGGACAACCTCTTTCACACAACCTGTTAAATTTTAATTCAATAAGAACTAAATAGATCAGTCCTATCTTTAGAAAATTAATGAATTAATCGCATATAGCCCTTGAATGCGATTTTAGAATATCGGGTATCTCAAAATCAGTTGTTGTTTTTATATCTGCCTCCTTAAACTTATTGAAAATGGTGAGATTTTATATTTTACTTATAAGGAAACATTGAAATCCAAAATGGCAGTCAAACAATGTTAAAAACATAAAAGTAAAATGAGGTGTCAGATATGAACTTCAATGGATCCGGAACGATAAGACGAAAATTGTGGTTTAATTACAAAGTGGAGACACTTGTTAATCATAATATGTTTTACTATTAACATTTTACTTCCATATATTTAGCCACTGGCAGTTAGAACACAAATTTTCGGCAACTGCTCAATCCTGTGACAAATTAAATTTAACCTAATTCTAAATTTTACTTTTTTAGTCAAATATGAAGATATTAGATTTTTAAAATAATAATAATAAATACTTCATGCTTTACGCAACTAATACCATATTTTATGGTGTCAACATAAATGGACTTAAATATATTCATACTTCTAGTAAAATATTTTAACGCCTATAATACTACGGTAGTAAATACATATTCCATAATATCTTCATTTACTTAATTTTCATATAAAAGGAACATAACGAAGGAAGACGTTTGGTATTTAAGAATTACGTTAATAAACAGTTACATTTTCCTGAGATATGTGTATTAACAAAGTTTATTAACTTGTGAATTAACATGAATTGTGAATTTTTACATGATGATTAACTATGGTCATCTTTTATGTGTTCAGTATCTTCCACAAAAGTGAAAGAACATGAATGTGTTATTAAAAGAAAATGTGTTTTGAAGTAAATATTTTTTATGCAAATAGAGAAAAAATGGAATATTTTTATTTTGATTAATACTATGCTAAACATTTACAAAAAATTAAGGATATTTAAAAAAGGTTTACTTAAATGTTTTAATTATCCAACTATGGTCAGATTGGTGAATTTAAAATTTTTTAAAAAATTTCACAACTGTGGTCGGAGAAATGAATTTAAAATAAAAAATCAATCTCATGTTCCTCTTACTTCTATGCATATATGCTGTTTAAAAAAATGTTTTCTAAATGTATGTATATGTTCGTACATGACTTCCAATAAAAAATCTAGCTAAACAATTTATCAGTAGTAATTTAGCTTTGGGATTAAAAAAAAATACATTGTCAATGGTCTTGGAGATAATTTACATTTTTTTTGTATCTACCCCTAATTTCTCCCACCACTCGCCACCAGTGTCATGCAATTTGTAAATAATTACACAATAGAATGAATATACGTCTATACATTGATTATATTCAATATAATACGTAACTGTGCTAAATATAACTTCGATAAACTGCAAACAAAACATAATTAGAAATACTTACATTAAAACATTTGTATTTGTTTAGGTGCTAACAATATTGTATATTCTATGCTTTATTGTAACACGAGAGCTGTTTTTAACATGGACTATTTATTAGAACGAAAGTTAGAATTAAGATTTTTTTTTTCAAAATTTTTCGTATTTCTAGGACTAAAATGTCTTAAAACCTGCTTCCGGAATACAAACACAGCATATTAAGGTAAAACAATGTAAAAAAGAATCATAATACATGTATTCTCAATATAAAATATTGAAAAGACTTTATTGAAAGAGTTAAATAACTTCAGCCTTAATTTGCTGCTTTTGATAAATTATTTTTGTGTTTTTAAATCTTAAATCGTCTATTTGATGGATGATTTAAGTGAGATGTTGGGTGTAGGGAACAATATACGTATTCAATACATAGGTATATAAGTTTGTTTTACTATTTCTATCTCTCTATTTTCAAATTATTGACTTTGAACATTTATTGCCTATGTGTTTATATAGGTATAAATATGTAAAAATATATTAGACTGGCATGCAACCCACCAAACCACTAAATTCACAGTAAATAATATTCAAAGAGTATATTTGTGTTTTATTATTATAAAATCAAAAAATTTATAAATTATGCTAACGACCGCTACTAGCTCTAGGTAATCCTAAATAGATCCGAAACGTAAATTCAAAACAATCCATCAAATTGATCTAATACCACATTGTATAGTTATATGATTTACTGCTAAATTAAATATTAAATTTAAACCAGTAACTTATATTTATTGAAATAAAATATATTTATGCAATAATACCGTTATGGTAAAAAAAAAAATGTTCAACATAGTTTTAATTAATCTTAAATAATATCATTCGTACGAATGGAATACATTAATCAATAAGGACGACATTATTATTGTTGCGACTTTTACAATGTAACTATAGGAAACTCCCCCCCCCCACCCACAAAATCTGACCCTATTTCATACCTCACTTCACAACTAAATCACCTTAATGGTGTGTCACCAGCACACTCATGCTACTTTTTGTCCTCATGTTCACAGCAGAATCTTGGTATGTCAATTAATAATATATATGAAGATTGTCCTTTTCATTATTAACTCGAATTGGAGTCTTCTTGAATATTCCTACATTCTACTTGAATGGTTAACATTCTACATAAATAGAATTTTATGAATTTTAATTTTAGATATCAGGGCATATTAAAAGTGTGGATTATAACACCCTTCTATTTTCTGGAATGACTAAACACATACTAAAAGTTCAAGCAATACATGAATAACAAAACCAGTCTTAAGAGTAGAAGAATATTGCATTCAGACTTCTCAGTAATAATACCAGCGTCTTATTATGTATTATTTATTACTAAAAACCTAGTTTAATGGAAATACGATTACATATAACACATGAAGAGTTTATAACCTTTTTAAGTGACTTTGTTTATAAAATAATTAAAAACTATACAGCAGATCAAAGTTCACCTGATAATAGAAGGAAGAAGCCAAAATAAACTCAATTTCGACTTGTCAGTTAAACAAGCACTAAACAAAATAATTAAGAAACATATGTATATATATATATATATATATATATATATATATATATAAACATGGGTATTATATATACCCATGTACCTATATAGGTACTCTGCACGTACCTATGTTTTTGTAAAGTTGAACATGAACATCCAGAAGAAGTAATGTAAATTGTATGTTTTATGGTTTTATTTATTTATTATTTTTTGTATTATTTTATACAATGATGGGCTATTCCCCGAAACCGATAAAAAGGTTAGTAGATATGTAAGAACTTTTGAATCTAACAATACTATTGGTTTTACCTTTCTTCTACAGTTAATTTTTTAAAACATACAAGTTTAATTCACAACAGTTTGCAAAGGTCGTATAGTTTTATATTATAAATGTAGACTTTTTTTAATCACAATAAAACAATTACAACTATATTAATTACCAAATTACTTAAATTATCCTTATGAAACAATTATTAACTTTATTCTAAATTTTACTTAACCTAAATTATATTTAAAACATTAGCGTGTTTTAACATATGTGTCATCAGGTAACTGCATTCTGTGTGCTACTGAATATTATTAAAACAATTACTCCAGACATTGCACGAGGTTCTAGTTTCATACAAGAGATAATAAATATTGCAAGCTCTTCTAGATTTGCAATGTTGCCAAACTTGTGTCTCGAAATTCCCATTCGTGAACTATAGTACAATAAGCATTTGACACTGTTTATTTTGGTAACCCAGATACTCTAAATTCCATTTTTCATATAGTTTTACAGATTGTATACTGGCTATATATATATATATATATATATATATATTATTTAGAGACTAAATGGTATTCTGTGCGTACATTTAATATTGTTATCAAATTAGAATATATTGTGTCTAGTTTTGGTTACTACATAATATCTTTATTAACGCATACTTGATCTCTGGCCTAGAGTATGTCATTGGAAAATAGTAAGCTAGGGACACAAATGTAAAATAGGAAAATATCCTTGCAAAATCCTAAAATCACCATAGAAATATCACTTTTATGATTGAGGGATCCTAAAAACGGATATCCCAAAAGTCAAAAATCGTTACGGTTTCATTAGTACACATTTTGATCTTCCGTGCACGTAAGAGTGTAAAACCTGCCAACCTTTGTTAAAGAAAAAATAAGACCGTAACAAATCGCTTTCTCTAGATAAGAAAAAAAATTAAATATTGCCTTTACATAAACCTTACGTTCATTTTTAAATGATCTTCCAAGTAACAAACCAAATAATACAAGATATAAATTATAAATAACATACAAACACATTTAAGTACTTGTACCCCTGAATCTCCATTATTAAAAGGCGAACCCTAGCTTTTATCAAGCCACTATTAATGTGTCTGTGTATGTGTGGGGGGGGGGTGTGAAATCATCAACTAGAAAATACAGAACATATACTTCTAAAATTGGAAGTATTAGGACGTATAATACAACTGATCTTAACCCAAAATGAGACATTTGAAGCGGCAAGCAACCTATCTAGGAACATCCTGACCCTAACCAACGAATGGACATAAGGTAGTTAAGAAATATTTAAAATACATAAAAAGTCTTAAAAGTGTGAAGTATTTAGGAGGTGACCCACTTCTATTTATAATAATGTTTATATTCATATTGGTAATTTTGTAATACCTCATGTCTTAATACAAAATGTAATCACAAATTTGTTATTTAACATAATCAAGTTTTATTCAGTTTATCATGTATGAACATATAAATTATGTGTGAAATATTTACTCTAATAAATAGACCATTATTTTGTTTCATTTCCATAATGAAGTATTTCAGTACATGTAACAATCCATGTTGCGTAGCAGAGCATTGCAATAAATAACCTCCATAGTATGTTGCTGACACTCAATTTAAATGATAAATGCCAGCCTAGTTGTTTCAACTAACTGTCTTGTTTTATATAATTTGGTACAGAGTGTTAGAATGATTTACTTTACGTTTGGTTTTGAAAATGTTTTAGAAAATAAACTATATTATAGACAATGTTTTTATTTCCCATATAAGCACACTAATTTATATATTAACTTGGAATATATTTTGTGTTTCTTATTTTTTCTCACACTGTTCTGTAATTAATATTATGTATTTTTTGGATCATATTATTTTGAGTTTTTATACTTTCGTATGCATTATGTTTGTTTTGTAAATTATATAGCTGCATTATGTAGCTGTTTTGGGTATAACCTGTATCAATGTTAAATATTAAATAACTATCGCTTTAATTTTCATATTCTCCAATTTTAAAAGATATTTTAAAATATTCCTATTAACGATTAGTTTTCTAATTATTAAAGAGTTTTTTCAATTCAGCTTTCGACACTATTTTAAGTTTAAACGCAATTTAAAGATTTTCATTTTCACTTATTAAGATCTTTTTTATACGTTGATAATTCGGATATATATATATATATATATATATATATATATATATATATATATATATTTGTTGATAAAATTACTTTAACATATATATTAACAGGTGTATAAAATAATGTATAACCTTCTACAAACTTAAAGGAACAAGAACACATAAGGTGCTATGACTTGCTTTAATTAACACGTTTAATACTTCTACATATTTGTATCTGTGCTGCAGGTGCGAGTATATGTGTCCGTGTTTATACAATAGTAAACGTGTTACAGCTTTAAAAGGAGGGATGATATATTTATGATTTCAGTCAGATAATAGTGCTTCATTGAGCTACAGAATAACCAAACCCGCAGAAAAGTAGAAGTTGTTTAGGCGTAATCTATTTTTACGATGCCATCACCTGTTTTTCTGTCGTCCATTAGCTCAAATTATAGCTATCTTCCGAGTCTTAACCTATAACAAGAGACATAAAAAGTTACGACACACTTGCACACTGAGTTTTTGAAGAAAAATACATTTTCAATAAAGACATACGAATGCGTATAGTTGGTTGCTTTTCATCATTTTTTATAGTAAAAACTAGTAACTTCATGTCGATAATATAAATCAATCCCCATTGCACAAGTGATAAGCTTGGTCGCAAAAAAAAGTTAATAATATAAATATAGCCTTGTAGCCTAGGGCCATATTGGAAACTACAACTAAAACTGTTACCTAATAAATTAACCTAGGTTTACAGCTAGACCTAAGTAGTAGATTAAATACAAACGTGATCAGAAAAAAAAAAAAACACAAAACACAGACACAGACTCCACTACACAAAAACGGCAACAGCATTTTCATGCAAAGTCTCTATAACCAAAAGAGTTGAATGTATTACGATTTTGGAGTTGCCGTTATTTAATTGTAAGTTAAATTGCTTTTTGTTTTGGATTTGTTCCCAAAATATAGTACTGCTAATGAAAATTTTTGTTATTACGTTGATTTATGATAAGCGGGATTTGCATTGCTGAAGTAATTTTATGCACTTTTTAGTAGTTAATTTTTAAATATCTATTTTTAATTTGATTTTAATCTTAAATCATCGTTTTTTAAGTTAGACGTTTCATATTACTCCAAATAACTTCTTTTATAATTTTCAGCTTAAATTATGAACAATAATTTTAGTATAAGTATGTTTTTTTTAAAATAAGAAAAATATATATAAACTTGGTTTTAAATTAAAAACACTCCTAAATATTAACATTTTGAATTCTTTTTCAGTAATAAATAAATATATTAATCAGCTATTCCCAAAAATTATATAAATTAAAAGATTTAATAGGTATATGTTTATACATTTTTTTTTAATATTTACTATTATTATTTATTTTAAATAACATCTAAATAACTCTTATAAAACCAATAAAAATATGAATGGGTTTAAATTTGCAATGATATTTATTTAAATTGAATAATGTAAAGTAATTGAAACAACTACTTAACTTTAGTGAAAAGTCTATAATAATATTCAAATTAAAAACTTCGAATTTATTGTCTCAAATTTCAACTTTTTAAAATTTTAGGCTAGTGTTCATGCAACCTTTGTTGTACATAATTTTCTGTGAATAACAGTAAACAGGATATAATAAAATTCTTTTCTTTATTTTGTTGTACTAGTTTGCTAAAATAAATATAAATAAATATTAAAACTAATATAGTTTTAACTTTTTAAACATATAAATACTTTATTAATTCTTATTGACAAATATATTTTTGAGATACGGACAATAATTTACCACAAGTTTTGATCATACTTAAACAATTAATTCTAAAGTGGAATAATAAATTTAAAATTAAAACAATTCGAGATTAGCAGCACTTCATCATTTTATTCAATATTCTGTTTTTGGTCATTTAAAATATGTCTGTCTTTACTTGCTGTTTTTTAGTGCAAGATGTGCTTTGAATAATATTTAAAGCAGTAAATAATATTAGGGCGATGTTTAAGTTCCTAGTTGTTAACGTCATACTTATAAACATTACATTATTGTTTCCACATTATAGGTATAATATGCTTATATTTTGGGCAACATTGTCAGATTGTCTTAATAAAATTTGTGACTTACATCAATATTTAAGATCCCCAGATATCTAAAAAAACAACAATTTATTACTATATATAAATATTTTATTATTATATGAATTTATATGTATATATATATATATATATATATATATATATATATATATATATATATATATATATATATATTATCCAATATAAACTCAGAAGTAAGACTATTTAAAAATGAAAATATTTTAAATTTATTTTCAGAAACATAGACTATTATAAACATTATAGAAAGAGTAAAGCTTTCATTACGATATTAGATTTGTAATGAAATGATAAAATTTAAATAAAACAAAAGAAATTTTGTCACTTCTAATTATTAGTCACGACCGTGATTGCAACTTTAAATACTTACAAAATATTCTAAAACAGATAGAATAATACAATTTCTCTAAGACCTTGTTACTTTAAAAATAATTTCCCTATACTTTTACCTAATGAAATTCAATCTAATTTAAACTGCGTTTATGAACGACGTAAGTACTTCATAATTTATTATTCATTAAGGTTTAAACTATTTCCAAGCAATGAACAATACATTTGTGGTATAATTGTCATTTTATTCTTTGAATATGATTGAAAACTATTTTGAGAAATAAAAAAAAATAATAGAAAGAAAAGACTAAGTTTTATCAATTGAAATATATGTCTTATGTCGAATGCTCCGATTTTGTGAAATAATAAATCTTTGTTTTCACATTTATTCTGTTTAAAGGAAGGCGGAGTCTAAATGAAACAATTAACCATGGAGTTGCCAAGTCATCAATTTCAGTCAGGTCGCCTTTTTTCTTTTCCCTTCTGACTTTTATATTTGTAAATTGATAAATCACAATACCATTCGGCATTCTTTACAATGCGTATAGATAATTACTAGTGTAAAGTTAGACCCACAGTTGATTCAGCATACAAATTAACTAGTAAATATATTAGAGGAAGTTAATTATGTACCTAATTGTAACCGCTGGCATTACCAGTTCAATATATTTTAGCTCTAAATTTAATTAATGTAAACATTTAGTATAATTAACATTCAAAAGATTAAAGTCTACGTTTGTAATAAATGAAAAACCAGGTCCATATATTCTGATTCATGTAATGTCTTTTATGTATTACGACATCTTTTGGAAAGGGATAATGCATAGTTTTCATTTTTAAAAATACATATAAATATTTACGTTTAATTTTTCATTATTATCTTATGGTGACATTTTGTTTTTATAAATCTACCTAGTTTTACCATACAAAGTTAGTTATATCCTAACATGTTTTGCCGTTCAATTAATCGACATTTTGAAGGTCCTTAGATTCGCTCATCGCCAATCTCACTTTTTTTTTAAATTAACACATGACAAGCAAATAGTCATTCCTGTAATATAACTTACTATTTTAATATATAGGTTTATGAAGTAACTATACGCCATTTTAAGTTTGGAAGACGCTAGACCTCTGGCTGCCTGAGTCTACAGACTGTAAAACCACCACCAGTCGGACTCGTTCAGCTTTTTCAGTTCATAAGTCACACTTGTGAAATGACTTTTTCAATTTGCCAAAATACTAATATTTTTCAAATATTGCATTCTCTCTAATATTTTTTAAATATATGTCAAAAATAATGAAAATTGAAACAATCACAACCTAATTATGTTTAAAATCAAATGTATGGGTTGAAACAACAAATTATCAATACTTGTAGGAGTGTTTATTATTATTTTAAACAAATAATGTTCTTTAAATTGTGTTTAAGAATAATTATATTTACATTTCCATTTATAATAACATTTCTATCATCAACCTTGATAATGCACTGCTAACTACGTCTACCCAGTCCGTTGTACGTCTACCCTGATGACATGTAACTATACCGTTACAATTGGATGAGTAATACAAACTAGATCTCAGTTAGGAGTAGTTCACTGACTCATAGTGACTAATCCGTATCTGAAACTGAAATTATTGGTAGATGGTGTCTACGATTTATAGGCCAAATGCGTACAGAGTAAAGATTCTGTTAAAAAACTTTATAGTTTTCAAAGATTGTAGTTTTTATTTAAAAGTTTATTTAAGTTGAGTGTTCTGACAGGCAAAAAAAAAAAATAATAATAATAAATAAATAAACGTGAAGTTATTCACTATCAGGCTAGAAATATGATTGTGTCTATGTTAAAATACTTTCAACGATAATGAGACAATAAAGGACTTATGTGATACCTGAAAAAGTGATTGAGTGAGTAGTAGAAGCATGCGATGTGTTTTACATGACTATGCGTTGTATAAAATTGGAGTTTAATTAAGTTTCCAATAACAGCAAGAATACTAACATAGAGTTAAGGTAATAAAATGTGGACCAAATCACAAATATGATGGTCTTATCTACACAGAAATAGGCAGTAAGTAGTCATAGTAGTAATCAAAGTGGGAAAACTATCATATGCTCTAAAAATAAAACTAAACCTTAGGAAAAACATAACAAAACTTGTTGAACATTTTATTTTAACATGTTTAGTTATGCACTCTTACAGCACACTGTTTTGTTTCTCTTTTGTACACTGTTGAGTTATTTATTTTAAATTAAATAATTCACTTTTGGAATGTCGACTTATATTCAATGGTCATTTCACACTACATTTACAAGTTTAAAAAAACAATCTTAAATATTTGAGTGATACTCTACACCCTATAATTAATTGTTAAATAGTAAAACTATAGTCAAATGTCATAAAATATAATTTAATAAATTGTTATATTTGTTTAACAAATAAATATTGTTAAAATAATTTACTTGTTAACACCATTTTTGGATATAAAATATAACTTTATTCATTTATTCTAAAATGGCTCCCAATTATGTTCTAAGTATTTGGCAATGTTATCTGAAAAATAAATTTATTACGCTTATGACAGGTGGGATAAAAAATTTAATATTCATATTTTTCTCTAGTTAGTAGTTCTCTGTTTATATACTACCTTCATGTATTGATGGCCCAGCTTATATAAGATAAAGTAAAATGTAGTTGAATTAGGTAATCCATAATATCCTATTATTAAATATTTAATACTGTAAATCGAAATATGTCGGTTATCTCATTTTATTAGTATTCTTCAGTCCACTGTAGTAAGGTCGTCAGTTTCAAAATACGATTTCATTCTCCATTTCTTTACTATAGAGCTTCCAGAGTTTACAACCTTATATAAACTACTTGTCATTTTAATTAAATTCAAATATATAATAGAAGCATCCAGAGTGGAGAAATCCAATTTAAAAATGAACACGAGTGAGGCACACTGTCACATAGATCGTGTATTGAATCCCGGCACTTATTCATTGCAAACATTTAAATAGTTATGAAAACTTTAGTGCAATGGACAAAAATTGAACGCAAATATTTAGGGTGATGTTAATGTAAATATTAACATCATTAAATGATGTTAAAAATATTATGTTTTTACATTTGTGAAACATAACTACTTTTAAATACCATTTATAATTATAGAGTATAAATAATTACTATTGCATGTTCCTTATTTCGAACAGGAATGGTATTGAAATGTATTTAATTAGCACAAATTAATAACTGTACAAAGTATTTCTTTTTTTATACATATTCTAAATTTTATAATTAGCCATTTTATATTTAGCTATCTTCTATGGTTGGTTTTGTTCATAATTAAACTGGGAGTACTAAAATTAGAAAATGATTAGTTTCCGATGAATTCATATTACGAACAGTATATTATTATTGACAGAATAGCTTTACATCACCTTTTAGATGCCTTATTCCAATAAAATTTGTCTATCCTAATGAGATCAATACATTGGATTCACGTAATCTCAAATTATATTTAACCACGTAATTGTTGTGTCTTCGCTTTTGATTACGATCTTCAAAAAGTCTTACCTACATGAACATAAAGTCAAATAATTTCAATTTTGATTATATAATGAGCTTCTTTGAGCAAAATAGTTAAAAACTAACAAAATTACAAAATTAGTATTTGTAAAAACTACAACTAATTGAATCAATATTCTTAGTATTGTTTAAAACTAGTAAGTATTTTTAAAATAGTTTTAATCACGTCAGTAGACAAAAGTTAAATACTGTTAATCATGGTCATTCATGTTTAGACTTTATTGCAACACAGCCATCATAATTTATTTGTATATCTAGAAGGACTTCGTTGTTCATGTGTGAACTTTCTCTTACTAATTATCTTTTACGACAAAATGGAAAATAGGTTTCATGAATTAAATGACTTACAATTAATTCTAAATCTAATTTTGAAAAAGCCAATAATGATAAATTTTATTGGGTAAACTAGGAACGACACATAACACTGCCAAAAAGAATGTAATAAATTAAACACAAAAAAGGAATTTAAAAGTAAAGAACAAACAAAAAAAGAAGAAAAAAAACAAAGGTTTTTATTAAAGCCAACAATAATACTTTGAACCAACTTTAATGTAATAGCAGATATTTCTTGTTGAAACTCCATATTTGAAACTTTAAGCTTTTGCTTTATTTTATCCTTGAATAATACTTTGAATACATTTTAATGATCAAATCGAGAGGACAGTGTTACACTGTTGTTAGATTTTGCAAATGATGTACTGAAAGGGAAGGAATAGCAATAATCTCTCAATGAAACAGCTATTGTTGAAGTCCATACTTGGACACAGCACTACTAAATAATACAGCTACTGTGTTGACACGAGAGTTATACCATAGCAGAACCAATTAGTTGAAAACCCCTCTCATGTAAATATAAACCTATATATTGACAAGGTTTATATTACGTAATTAATACCAAATTAGAAGATAAATACGAAATTCAGGTTAATTTTTAAAAAACGAAAATATAATTATTAGTCTTCTTTAAAGAAACACAAAATAAAGAGCCTCACAGAAAAAAAAAAACACTCACCTCTTTCAGGAATTGCGACAAAACTATATAGTCAAATAATAAGCCTTTATATATTTTTTTTAAATATTACCATAATTCATTTTTGTTGTTTTTCTTGAAAAAACATTATAAAAAATGAGGTATATTAAAGCAACACCTTTTGATCTTACCATATTTTTTCTAAGCTTGATATTTTATGGGTGATAAGAATTAACTTTTTTTTGGTATATTATAATGGAGGGTTGGCCTTAATGATGATTTTAGATTATATCTGTTAAATATAATTGTTTTTGAAGATGAAAGATCCATTTGGTGTTATTGCATTTACAGGTCTACTACACATTGGATCGGAGTTAAAAGTTTTTCCCAAAGATACCTTACAGCAAAGTGAACTGCACACGGTACTCATACTGCAATTCATCCTCGGCATAATGATTATTCTGCAATAAAAATATAAAACATCCAACATAATTGGATCAACAATATAAAACAACGAATTGGCAAATCTTATTACGTAAATTGATATAAATACGAATATTATTACAATACCGTACGGTACTATAACAATAAAATCGTTATGTTTATTTTGTATTCCTTTATGTTAATTATAATATTTCTTTCTTTAGAAAAAAGAGAAAAGATACTACATATAATGGCTACAAATAAACAAATATAATTGAGATATTATTATTCTCAAAATAATTTAAAGGTTATTATTTTCCCTGTACGAAGAATTTTGTGGTTGCTAACATCGATTTCTCCACCAGCTGTACTATTCACCGTTTCAGTGTTCCATTAAACACATTGTCGCCACGAGTGATTTACTACCAAAGGCATAATAGAAATTCCTTTCCACATTCCTCTATGACTCAAATTGCTACACACATTGTATAGTTTCTGTATCAAGAATTGTATAGCTGTAAGAGATTTTTAGTACACAGAATATTTTAGGCTTAAAGTATTTAGGTAATAATTTTAAAGTGCATGTCGTAACTGAAATAAACAGATTCATTATGGATTTATATTAACAGAGCTCACGACCATATTCTGAAAAATCGTAAATATTTATTAAAAATCTGTAAAAAAATGTGAGAAATATAATATCTCGGTAATAATTAAATACAATGTTGACTAGCTGAGCGTGTCATAATTAAATAATAATTTCCATGTAAAGAATTATTAATATGGCCGAGGTAATGCACTGGTAAATACAAAGAAAATCTTACATTTACTAAAACTCAGAGCTTGGAACTAATTTACTTGGCATCCTCTTTACAGTTTCCAATAAAATTGTATATTAGTACACATAAGATACAGACCATTAATCGGAACAGCGGTTATCGTTTTAAAAATGTTATTGCCATTAACTTTAGTTTAACTTAGATTAAATATTATTAGGATTTAACCTAATTAATTAAAATTGTCATTATTTTATTGGTCATCCGTTATTTAAATTGTGCCGTTTTCTAAAATATACGAATTAGAATAGTAATAGAAATAGTAAACTTATTATTGTGAAATAATAAAAAACCTAATAATAGTAATAATGTATAATAATATATTTATTTGTTGTATTTCTATAAAGTGTACGAATAGTTCCTTTTGTATTTTAAAATGTTAGATAATTAAAGTATATTTGACTGTTTTGATAGTTTTAACTACGTCCAGATAATATAAAATATTTAATTTGGCAATAATTGGTAGCCCTAAACTTAAACTGTAGATAATTGGGAGCAATGTATTGATATATTTAATTAAAATCAGTAGTATTTATTAATTAAATATCTCTCGGATACAATAGTCTATATATTGTGATGTCCTTTATTACGTTCTGAAATTTAGAGAGGATTAAACAATCGATCTCCAGTTCTTTGCTTATGTGCCTGTTTTGATATCCCATTAGTTAAAAAAGTTATTTTTGGGATAATAACAACCTGTCTGTCGTCTGTCATATCGTGTCGTTTGTGAAGTGGTGTTCAGATCATTTAAATTAATTGGTGGTGTACGCCTACAGATTTTAGTCAAATTTATTATCTATACTTCCTTCATTTGCTATCGTCATAAATAGTATTTAACCCTCACAAAACGTATTGCCCGCTATTTATAGACAAATTTCGCTTCAATTTTATTGTTTCAGATATTAAAAATTCGGCTGTGGAGGTGTTATTACATTGACTGTTGTCATTAAGCAGCCTGATTCAAGCACGGCTTCCACGGTTTATTTTCAGTTTAAACACCCATTATTTAAACGGACGAGACATATGCCCCACATAAGGCAATCCACACTAGCAAGGTAAATTGTAAACTATCTTTATGCTGTCATCATCTGAATTTTTGGATTTTAATTTGCTTAAACAACTTTTAATTTTTATTGAATTTTTGAAAATAGTTCTAATCAAAAAATTGGAATTAGTTTTTGATTCATCTCATTGTTGCACAATGTATTAGTTCTCTTAAACAAATGGCAATCCAAACCAATCTTATCATGCGCCGGGTGGTGGCTATATGATATACTATTCAACAAACTTAAGAAATCATTTAGTATTCCCTCCTAATACAAAAAAATAAAATAATAAATAAAAAAAAACATATCTTACACATAAAATTTATTCTATTCATATCTCCTATGAAAAAAATGTCTATATCAAAACACTCTCGAACATTGATATTTGTATTATAAAGAGGTAATGGAAAAAAAATTATGTTAATGACACATTAAAGCTGGAAGTAAGAGTTTAGATAATTATGGAATATATTTAGCGCTAACAAATTACTTTGTCTGAGAATGAAAATAATGAATTTATGTAAAAAAAAAATCATAAAAAGAGAGAAATGGTAATTTTTTATTATATTTTAAACTATTTGGTCTTTTACGAAATTAAATTTAATATAGATATGTTTTAATGTAGTTTTTAGCGAAGAACATTATTAGGAAGAAAAGTAATTTTGAATTGCGACACATCTAGATTAGATTAATTTGTTTATCATTATATGTACTATTCAATTAATGTTAAAGCCTGTTTTCAAATGCATCTGGAGTATTTTAACTGGATGGCATATATTTTAGTGCTTTTCATATATATACGCAGACTTGAGGAAACGTTTATCAGTTTTACAACCTTCAGTGAAGCTAAGCAGCTGGTACCCTCTTAGCAAAATACAAACTGGGATATATAAGATTTGGTCGTTAAATTCAGGTTGGAAATAAGTGAAGAAATACAGTATGTACTCTGGTCGTTTATTAAATAAAATAATTTAACTTTTTTTTTTGCCGTAATAGCAAATCAACTTTAAAGCACGGGTGTTTTTTTTTTCAGTTTATATTTCCGTGTGTGTATTGTTATTCATGAGATGAATTATTACATAATCGATACCAACATTATATGCTAAACGATAAGTGATGAGGGAAATGGTTATAATGTGCAACTACAAAGAAAATTTAAAAGGAGGACTCTATTTCACTCTGGGTGTAGTCCTTCGGTTGAACAATCCGTAAACTCGAACACATATTATCAATCTTATAGACCTACGGCATTAAGCTTATAGTACATGATGTAAACCTTTTCGTTTCAGTCTTTGATTATTTGTATTGAGTTCATACCTTCTCTAGGGAAATAACGATAAAACAGGAATAACGGAGAAATGTCTTGATTCTATGTCAGTTTCTAAAAATATCGTCTGAGGTTAGTTGAATTGTTATATTTAAATCTTTTACATATTCTATTTAGCTACTTACATATAGGCCTACATGTTAGCTACACTAACTTTATTAGATATAATACTGCAAAGAAAAATAAGTAGAGTTACTACCAAATCATAAATTAAAATTCAAGTACGCTAATTATGAGTAGAGCATTAAGTTATAGTAATTTTAAAATCCTAATGAACATTATCTCATAACTAATTATCAATTTAATTTTAATTACGTGGATTTTTAATAATTAATTTTAATGATAATGTGGATTGGTAGTTACATTATTCTACTAGTGATGTACGCGAGAATAAATAGATTGTATGCACGACTGCGATAATATGAAGAAGAGTTAAGGTTATAATCCTTGGTTAGGTGGCAATAATGCAATCATCATCAAATTTGTTGTTTATGGATCCATGGGTCAGAATCCATAAACAACAAATTTGGGTCAGGATAAAGTTTTGACCTTACAATCCTACAGCTGATCACTGCATTATCTCTTCCAATTCTCACTTTATTTTCCTGTATAAATAAACAAGATTCCTAATAAATAATGTATTACAGTGTAAATAAGATGTCTTGAAAACGGAAATATGTGAGGCTGAAATTGTAATCATGAGATTTAAATTTCGTTACACTATGAAAGTTATTTTTAAATGGAATAATAATATTTCTAATTAATCGATAAAAGTTCTTTCTCCTACCATTAGAGATGTATGGGTTCCATGAAGGTAAATTGGCCGAGTCGTCTCGGATTTTTGCAAAACATATCTACAAAATTCTTACACAATAAACTAGCACTTGATCTAAAGCCATCGTTGATACTGAATTACTACTGTGTAATAATATAACTTTAATAAATTACAAAATCTGAATATATATATATATATATATATATATATATATATATATATATATATATATCGTTTTATAATATCACAAGAATTTTGCCATACTATATTTAACATTTTTATAAAACAAGGTTACACTATCGCATTTAAGACTTGGAACAATTTGCAGATTATTGTAAACATGAATAGAGTTAATTAATCAAGATAAACTTGAATGTACTGAGATTTATGAAATATCATGTGGTGACTGTCCTATGAAATACATTGGACAAACAGGCAGATCCTTTAACAAAAGATTCAAAGAGCAAATACCGACAGCGAAACAAACACCTTGTCAACAACAAATCGAATCCAAATACATAGAACACCTGATTGTTAGCAAACACAAATACTCTGCAATTGAAGATTTCTTATGAATAATTAACATTACAAAAAATAAAAATTAACGAACGAACAGGAACAATTTAATATTTACACGATGTTGAAACTAATCCCGATACCATACCTTATGAAAAATTACTTTTCTATTCAAACGCATTATATGACACTATAATAAAAGAAATATAAATATAACAGACTTAACCCCATGACCTTTCTCAGTGTTCAGTGGGAGACAGTGGGCCCACCGGACAGCTTTTGTTTACTGTATTAATTATGAATAATTTTATTTAAATGTTTGCAAATGTGTTTTCATTTTGTATTACATGACAACAGAGCAGCTTCTCCAAATTAAATTGATAATGGCTGAATAGCCGAAACGGCCGTCGTGTTTTAAATCATACGACAGTTGACTATTGATGACGGTAAGTGTTAATGATACTAATGTAAATGTTGCATTTGAATGCACTTTAGCTAATAGACATTATTTGTAGTTAGTCTGTCTCGACAGCGCAATGTTAACATTAAATGGGTTGGCTACATCATATTTCGGATTGAAATTGTGTGGTAAAGAATTGACAAACTTCACAATAGAAGACATGGAAACAAGTCTAGATTTACACGAATTCTGCCTGAGACCAATGAAGTATTTACCATTCCATTAGATATTACCAGGAATTGCGTGGGATGTTGTTTGCAACAAGAAGTTGATTAGTCAGAACTAATCTTTCCCGGGGACCCTCCAATCAAGTTATTTACTTGTTTTTTTGTTACTCATGTCACTTAATACATAACTTAATAAAAAGTATTAAATCAATTACATAACATATTAAACAAGTATGAACATACATAAATTATATGTGTTATTTTAGTTTAGTATTTCAGTGTATGTTGCGTAACAGGACATTGCAATAAATAACCTCCATAGTGTGTTGCTGACACACAATTTAAATGATATATATTGGTCTAGTTGTTTGAACTAACTGTCTTGTTTTATACAACGGAAGTGTATTTACAACTAAAAACAGAATGTTAAATAGATTAAAACAACTTTAGCTGAGATAAATCTTAGCAAATGATATACATTCGCCTCTTAAAATTTCAAGTTTTCATTCTACAAATTTAAAAGAATAATTAAAATGTAATGATCTGTATCTAATTTTTTCATTAAGCTGTTGTTCAACTCATGGCTTAAATTAGTTAAAAAGTTTATCATCTACATTTATGAAGATCCTTTATTATAAGTTGTTAAGTTCGGTTATATGTATTTATTGATTGATTGTCTTAAACTTAAATAAATTAAGTTTTTTTATAAAAATGTGTAAGCTTTGTTTCTAACTTTAGACATTAATTAAATTTTAAATAAGTGGTTTATAAATTAAAACTTTTTGCTATGTAACATATTTTATTCATCTCATTTTGTAATATTTCGCAATGATTTTTGAGATTTGGAACGTTATTTTGCCATAACTTTGAAATAAACTTAACGTAAACAACTCAAATTATAAAATGCCGATCATCAGTTTAACATTTACAAAATTGAATATTAGAAGCACCTTACTTCTTGAATTACACACTTTTTTTTTAAATTTTAAATTGCCTCTCTTTTCTTGCGATGTCGAAGTCAAATATGTGGTTAGCTTACTAAAGTGTTAAAAACAGGCAACTATTTTAAATTTAAATAACAGTATTAGGCTATTGAGATTATATGTGCATTCATATATATGTATTATTTTCAGAATAGGTGTAGCTATATTATAGGATATAATATAGGGTTATAAATGAAGTAATCCCCAAACCACAAAAAAACCTAATCGCCTCACTGTCACATATAGTTTGGAATTGGTTTACACCCCTCTGAGAATGGTAGCTATGTTTATGGCTACCATGGTATGGGTTTATTAAACTTTTTAACGTTATTTGTTTTAGTGTTTTATTTGTAGTTTGGAGATTACTATTTTCATATTGTTATTACCCACAAGGCTCATTGAATATTGTATATTATAAGATGATTGAAAAAGATAGACTCAATTTCGTAATTATATATTGTAAATTAAAAATAGTGACATATATGAAGTAAATTACATTAGATAATTCTTAAAATAAAAATTCTAAATTCAGTTTCTAAATGTTCAATGTTGTCTCCTTTGTCTGATGGCAAACATTTAAGCAGTACCCCAACTCATGCCACACGCGAAAATGTAAAATTTATTTTACTGAGTTCACCGCAGTTGTTGGTACATAAACTGTTTCTTTTATCATCTCCTCACAAGAAAAGTCACATGTTGGATCAGGAGATCTTGGTAGTCAGAACTGAAGAGTCAGGTCTTCATTCCCAGTACAACCTATCCATTTTGAGGTGACGATTGAAATTTAAAACATAGAATATTCTGTTGTCAATGAGACGAAGGTGTTCAATCTATGAAACTCTGTACTCTTGAAAAACTTAGTTCTCTGAATCTTAATTTATTTGAGGAAACCTTCAGTTTTTCATTGTATCCCAGTATTAGTGTGTTCCAAAAAAAAACTGTTTATAATAAGGCACAAAAGACATTAACCTTTGTTGAGTCTCTCTTATGTTTCATGGGAATTGTTTAGGCCAAATTTGCAAATATTGTGTCTGTTTAGTTTTACACGAAGGTGTAACGTCGCTTTGTCGCTGAATGAGAAATTTTCATTTTTCAATATTTCAAGCATTTGATGACAAAATCTACCCGCTTTGTATATCTTTTAGAGAATAGCCTGTACGGTATGGCTTGAATAATAAACAGCGCATAAAAAACATTTCAGACACTTGATTGAGGTATTTCAGTTCTCTGCTAGCTCTATGGGCTGACTTTCTCTAACTACACACGAAACTATCATCGATTCGTCTTAAGTTCCCATACTCTACACGCCGCGCCGTCGTCGGCACATACTTTTCCCTTAAGAGACATCCAGTTTTCTGAAATTGATTACACCAACCAACGAAATGCGCTCTTCCTAGTTGAAGATTCAGTATTAATCGGAGACGAAACGCACGCTGCATTGCAGTTGCGGACTTAGTTTTGCCGAAATAATGAACACACTAAGCCTTGTTCTGAACTGTAACCATCTAACAACTGACGAGAAATGGCTGCTTGGTGGACAACTGTGGTATTCGAAACATTAGGACCTCCTCTCTCAACTTCTATATAATTTACTCATGTACAAAGTTCAGTTACGATATTGAGTCCATCTATTAGAATCGTCCTGTATGAACATTGTTTCTTCAACATCGCCCAATGTTTTAAATAAAAACTCTATGGTACCATGTTGCTATCAACACCTAAAGTCCGGAGTTATAAAAAATTACTTTCCATTCAAAAAAGACATATTAAAATATATATAATTTAATAAACAAATACCATTAAACAAATGTTTCAATTTCCCTGCGTAAACAAATAATACTATCACGTTATAACAAGAATGGATGTTTCAATATTATATTCAATTTGTAATTGACGTAATTTAAAATAATGTGCAAAATATATACCAAAATATTAGTGATGACTGTGATTTAAACATTGAAATATTAAGAAAATATTATACTTTATAAAGAAGAACACAGTTTTTAAGACTTTAGAGTGTAAAAATAATTACACGAACGTTTTATATATAAAAATTAATGCTACTAATATATTTTAATGCTAAGTTTTATAAATTGAAATATGTGTCTTATTTTGAACGTTCCGTTTTTGTGAAATAAATCTTTGTTTCCACATTTATTCCGTTTAGGAATGCGGAGTTTAAATGAAACAATTAACTATGGGGCTGCTAACCATCAATCTCGGTCAGGTAGCCTTCTTTTGTTTTCCACCCTGTCTTTTATCTTTTGAAATTGATTAATTAAATTACCTTTTTACGTTTATTTTTAAACTGAGACGTACATTTTTTAATTGCTATTATTGAGGCCTTCTATTTCCAGGCCTATAATTTACCTGTACATAATTTAGAGCCACTTATTGTATTTAAATGAAATCTTTAACCCCATATCTATCAGTTGCAACTGTAATAAATATATACTTCTAGTAAAAAATGACGTGTTATTGGGTGGATTTTAGGTATGAAAATTTTGAGTTACCCTCAAAAATTCTACTTTGAGGGGGATGATTTACATGATTAAAAAAGGAAACAATATAGGTAGTCTAAAGTTTTCATTTCCTAGATTCGATTGTTTAATTTTTTTTTAAATATCCCAGGTTTTTTATACCGTATAAAACTAACAAGTAAATTAAGGTTTTTTTGCAATAGAATAAGCGTGATTTAAATACAGTCAAAAGAATTTATTGTAAATTGCATTACTATGTGAAGTATCAGACAGTAAATCTTATTTGTATTTTACAATGTTGATTATTTATCTTGTAGCCAGGGAAGAAGTGTACTGATTTACTGAATCTGTCACTCTACTGTACACACATTATGCATATATAGGTGAAATTTATACATACACTGTTTACCAACTACAATATTAAAATCGAATTTTGATAAATAAGAATTCTTTTTTTTCTTTTTTTTTTGTTCTGTAAAACCGAAAGTCTGAACCCAGATATTAACAGTGGAAGGTTAAACATGGGTTTTATCTAAATTTATTAAATTGTTGGGTATTAAATAAATACTACAATATGAATACAAAATCAAAATATCTTTTCCGTAAATCAAAATATCCCTAAAATTCTTTAAGTATTTCAAAGAATATTTTAATGAAGGTTTAAGAATATAAACAAATAACAAATTCATTATATATTTTAATTATAAATTTAAAGATTGTGCACGGATTATATATATATATATATATATATATATATATATATATATATATATATATATATATATATTCTGAATGAATAAAAAAAGTTATTGATCTTGTACAATCGTTAAATTTATAATTCAAATATATAATTAATTTGTTATTTGTTTATATTCTTAAACCTTCATTAAAATATTATTTTTTGAAATTATTAACAAATTGGAGATAAGATTAAAACCCAAACAACGATGTATTTTATAACTAAAAACTATACACTCTTTAATCTTAAATGTTTAAATTGAAAAAGTTTTGAAATTATTCAAATGGTATTAAAAGATTTATATTTTCAAATATCCATACTTTTTATAAGTATGTATATACGGCTGTCGTTCAACAACAGAAGTGTCTTAAAAACACGAAAAGTATCGTTGTGAAACGCTCTCACTAAAAGCATATTAGAGTAATACTGTATATGTTCTTTAGAATATTAAACCTGTTTCATCTAAGGAGCAATATTAAACCTCCAGCGTAATAAGGACTGGAGGTAAAATATATGTAATTGTAGTTTATATATATATATATATATATATATATATATATACAAACTGGTTGTATTTTTTGGTCCTAAAGGCAAGACAATGAAAGCAAATGGGTTGACAAATTTATAATTTCCAGACGATAATAAATTAACATTTAACTAAAAGCTTCGGGATTTACTTAGTACAATCTAAACGCTTTTCAACATTATCACGTCTTTAAATAAAGTAGTCACATATGTAAAATAAAATGGTTATAATTAACTGTTACAGTAGCAGAATAATTACAAACAAAATATAAAAGTAAACTATGTCACTATCAAGATCATTCTTAGGATATTTGTATTATTATTTGTAACTTAACAATTAAGATGGTCTTTGTTTTATCATTGATAATTCAACACATATGAATCTTTACTACATTGAAGGCGTCGCGTCGAGGGAAACTATTACACATATTATTTTTTTTTCCATTGCTGATATTAACGGTTTTATATATAGAAATGGTTTGCTCAAAAATGTCCACTTGTATTATGCACGAAATCTGATTCAGTAGATTAAACAGTTTGTAGTTTTCAAAATGAAATTAGTAAAATATAATAGGACACTAATTTTCTCAGCCGAGCTTGATATCACTATCGAATATCTACAGCTAATTGGAACTAATATCTAAACATTTTAAGAGATTAGATATATAGATGAAAAGGGCGATAAAAATATATCTTTGGCTTTTAAGTATACAAAGCTTCGGAAAGGATTAGGCTAACAGTGTGTTATATGTGAACGGTCTATTATTAAAAACATTAAAACAGAGATATAGTTAAGATACTAAACTTGCTAATCTGTGTGTACGAAGAAAATTTTAAATGTACTAAAAGTGTGTATAAATTATTAAAACTTTTTGCCTACTTACATTACAGGACAAAACATTTATTTCTTACTAAACTGTATTCTTAAACTTTTTTAATTTCGTTTTTGTTTTGTAGAACAATATAAACAAATAGAAACTAAGGAAGGGTGATCGCAACAGAGGTCGATCGGTCACGTTCTGTAAACAATACTGAGAGAACATTGGAATAGGATTTTGTATTATTTAATTTAACTTAGCATTCTGTTAGAGCTACTATATTGAAAATAACAAATTGCACAATTAAATAAGTACACAGAGACCCATACTAATCAATAGTAGGCCTACTACGCCCTTACATGTATGTGTGGTTTGTCAGTAGTTATACTATAGTGATTTAAAAAATATTATACTCGCGTTTCTAGTATCACTATTTTGTAACAAAAAGAACTTGTAGATAATTCTTATAAGAATTCATATTTATTACATAAAACATAATACATAATTATTATATTTTTATGTACATAAAAATTATAACTGTGAATATATGTGAATTTTTTCCACGAGGTCTTGGAAAGTTTTCCTCCTAATGATTTATGATATTCCGCTTTTCGATTAAAAGACTATCAATCCAGATGTCGCCGTTAGATGTCATGAATTATTGAACATTTTCAAATCTATTACATGTGATGAATGATATCAACAATGGTTCTGTAGTTTGACAGCTTTTCTGTCGGAAATTGTAGAACGAGTTTAATCCTTCTTTGTAATAATGTCATTCACGATGGAGGGAAAACATTGGCAACTCTTTGTATTTACTAACGGTTTCTTACCATTAAATTGCGTTTACGGATATCAGTAGGTAAAAAAAAAAGTTTATTATTTCTTCGAATCTTAGAAAAACCTTTTAATGTAAACGAAGATAACTTGTGACTACTTCCAGGAATACATATGAACTCAATCCAACCAAACTTAGTATTTCACCATAGAACACACATCAAGAAACAATAAAAAGAGAAATTAATTAATGAATGCCAACATAATCTATTGTCAGAAATATAAAAACATAACACCAAATAACAATTTAGGGGCCAATAAGTATTTTTTTAAATTACCAATTTTTACAACTAACGACATAACAATTAGAAAGATATTTATTTGAATGAATACTGTAATACACGTTCAAAACTATTCAAAGTCCATACAAAAGTCTTCATGTTTGATGTTAAAGAATATTTGTAAGAAATAGTATTAAACACAACGTTGCCCAAAGAATAATTTCAGACACACTGTAAATTGACGTGCAAGAATAGAACTGACATGAAATTTAAGTAAATTATATAATGACAGTAAAATTATAAATATAAGGAATGGAACGAAATTAAAATTTTTAAAGAAAAACATTTCTATATTTATATAGCAGCTAATTCATTAAGCTTATTGGTTGGAATATGGAAAACCAATTTTTTTTTTATTATTTGTAATGATATTAATGTAAAAGTAGTAATAATTTTAGTAAAAATAATATAATACTCAAAACAAAAACTAGACACAAATAAAAACGTGTCTACTCTATAAACATAGCCTTGTCTCGGTAAGTATTAGTGTACAGTATATACTTTATTTGACAGTTTTAAAAATAGATAAAGTCAGAGAGTGCTACCTACTAAGAAAAGTTACTACTACTACTAAGCTTCATATTAGTCAGTAATTTTTAGACTAGAAGGTCATTGTTTGTTTTGATGGATTATAATGTAATGTTCAAAAAAGAAATAAATTAATTAAACTGATATTTTTATCCTGTAGGGAATGGTGCGAGAAATAATCAAACTTCACTGGTAGCCTTAGGTAAAGCTCCAAAGCAGTACTAAAAAAATGTCGGATGAGTAACTCCACTCTTCAGTATTGTTGAACGTAACTCCAGCATATCTTCATCATTTCACCGCTACATTTCTATAACAATACTTAACCGGACTTTACAACAAAAAAGCCTAAAGATGAATCAGCTGCTTACTCAATACTCAAACTGCACTTCATCTTCAGCATCATTATAATTGTATTATTTCTAATAAAAAAGAACCTAAGCAAAAAAAGAAATAGGCTATATTATATATTTTTGTAAAATTGTATAAATGCTTACTTATTTTGATTAAAACAATTAATGCAAGTAAACAAGATCATTGTAAATCTTTTTGTGCAAAACCAATAATTTACTTTAAAATATAATTATAAATACAAATACTATACAGATACAAATATTACTTTAAAACAATTAAAGGTACAGTTTTATATGTAAGAAAAATTCATGAGAAATTATTCATGGCCGCGTGAATGCACTGATTTATACAAAGTTTAGTACAATGTTTTAAATTTATAAAGAGTCTGAAGTTGGAACTAATTTTGTTGGAATTCTCTTTACTTTCCATTAAAATCGTTAAGATACAGACCATTAAGCAGAGCACCCGTTAACGCTTCAATGATTATTGCCAATAACTTCATAAGATATTATCTAGATTAAACTAATACAGATTATAATTAATTAGAACATTAATTATTTTATAGGTTATTCAGTGTGTAAATTGTGTTACTTTTCCAAAATTTATCACTTACAAGTAGTAAGAGAAATAGTAATATTATAATGATTTTGTTATAATACTTTTAATCGATTTTATTTCTATAAAATGGATCAATAATAGTTCCTATTTCATTTTCATAAGTGAGGGTAGAATTATTTTTCATTATTTTTTTATAGTTTCAACTACGTCCGGATAATAATCAATACTTGTTCCTTTTAAGTTAATTTATTTTATGGAAAAAAAATTGATTATAAATATATAATAATTTTTATTAATATATTTACAAACAGTCCAAAATCAAAATATTAAATTATTTTTGCACATTTTTAGTACAGACAGACTGTAGTGGAGAACAATTTGCATCGTCGGCAGATTTATAACAAATTTATTTAATACGTATTTTTTAAAACTTGAATTACTGAAACAGAAATACAATCATCAGAAGAGGATTACATGTAACGATGGATGTTATGTAATGAGTGATTACAGCAAAATCTAGTCTATTATTTAAATCGATATGGAATTTCTGTACCATTTGGATATTTCTTGACTATATATTTAAATGATTGAGGTATCAATTTAAACAGGGTTACCTACATATTTGCCGAAGAATAATCAATTATATATCAGCTGTTATAAATTCTTAAATACGCTTTATTTTATTTGAGAATTTAAATCAATCGTTTTAAATTATTATTAGGTTAACTTCATATAGGTTATAGTGGTTACGTCATTTTTCCGAATTCATGATGTATTGAGATTGATCCATTACATCTCGCAAAATCACTCTATTTAAATTCCCTAACACGTTCTTTTATTTTTGTTCTTATTTCGTTCTTTTATTTTTGTTTTATAATAGCTGTTTTAAGTTATTTTTAAGTTAACTTATGAATAATAAATGTAATACAACCATCTACAACATTCTGATTTTACGACGGCCGTTTCGGCTTTTCCGTCATTTTCAAGATTCAGGTTTCCCTTCGTCAAACGTAAACAATTACACATAGTTATACATAAACACAAAGAAAAACACTGATTTGCACTTAATATATTAAACTGAATATATAAACTTATAAGTAGCTATTCAAAGTTTAGAAAAATATGTAATGTATGAGATTAGTCTTATATTTAATTCGCTAACAAATTTCTGCAGCAGTCACACATTTCCTTACTTTAGGCACAATTTTAAATATTAAGGTGTGAAATTAAACTGTGTTACAGTTCTGACGAAAATTATTCATATTGCTTACATTATTTTGTAATAAATTTATCATTTAAATAACATGCCTGAAATGGTTAAAAAACTTGTTTCACAATAAAAATAATGTGGAAGAGCTGTTAAAAACTCTCAAATAGATGCTTCTATGTTATTTTATTTTTTTATTTTAACAGCGTTGTTAAATTATGTTCAGGTTAACTTACACAATGTTTACTTCATTTGTGCGGATTCACGTCGTGTTGTAATTGGTTGCTTACACCTGGAAAAATTAAACTGTTTTAATTCTCAAGTAAGTTTTTATTTATAACAGTTGGTGAAAATTATTTGTAGGTTAATTTTTCTAGTGCCTATTTTATTTGTAAAACTCAAGTTGTGTTGCGATTGATTTCTCACATTGCGCAAAATTAAAAACTTAAATGGTTTATTGTTAACGTGTAACAATTGGGTCTGAATTTTATCTTACAAACTTTAACTGTGCATACTGAATACCTCTTAGTTTATTTGTAATTTAATGTTAAAGTTAACGGTTTAAATGGTTTATTGTTAAAGTGTGACAATTGAGTGGGCGTTTAGATATTTTAAGTTTTACACGGTATAAAACTAAATTCCTACCGCAGAAAGACCCCATGGAAAGCGTCAAACACTTACTGTTCAACGAGAATATGTCAATAACAAAAATCGAATGGCACTGAATAGTGAAGTAAATCAACAAGTTAAACTTTTGGTTGCCAAAATGAATTTCAGATCTCGACATTATTTTTAAATTGCTCATTCATTTGATATTAACAATCCATATTTTGATGTATATGATCTTTCTGATGAATATAAATAATATTGCAGTGCTTTGATGTTTCAATCTGTGATTGACATAACGCCACTGTGTTGTCACAAGGGTAGATATTCCCGCCCAGATATACAAAATCAAATTACAAGTGAAACGCCGTTTTCACGACATTATCAGGAAAACGTCAAGACTATAACAACGCACTAGGTGGGCTCCTACTGTTCTAGAATACATGCTGCAGTCTACCACAAAATAAGTAGCCTACCTCACAAGGGCGTCCCGATGTTCTGCTAGCTTTCGGTCAGTTATACATAATAGATGCTAATATCGTGATTCAAAACTGTTTAATAACAGAGTTAAAAAGTATTAAATGAAAATAATTTTATCTTATAATAAAAGTATATAAAAATAATCAAATTTTAAGGTAGCATGTTACATACAAATGTAGTATTTTATTATTATCAATAAAATCTAAAAATCATAAAATGTTTAATTTATTTTGATGATACTGTATAATTTGTATAATTCTTAATAAATAATATTTATTAAAGTATGTAAAATTATCAGGTAAAAACATACAGTATATTATAAATATAATTATAATTGAAAAGTTGAAATACAATCTAAACATTAATCATAAATAACGTTTGACAATACAACACAAACGCCACCTGTTATTATTTGTTTGTAAAACAGAGACATGGAACACAATATATATCATATATTTGAACGATACATAAAAGTATTCATTTAATGCTGGTTACTACCGTTTAAAAGTAAAGGTCAGCTAAATAACAATAATCGGTTTTTGCATTTTAGTAGTAACATTTATTAGTTTCTAAGAATAGCTTTATTATAACTGAACAGAAAGTTGGAATAAATTACTAAACTCCGTTTTAAGAAAGCTCCAAACAGGAAGATATTAGCATTTAGATTGGATGCAACAGAACTATCCGTCGATGATAGATGTACGAGTATAGCTGGTATAATTGTATAGAGATGTAATAATAACCCAGTACACGATACTAGTAAAAGTGTTACACTTCAACTAAAAATTCACGAAATAACTGATTATATATAAGTTATTAATACTAGATAATCTTAACATAAGACTTATAATTACAAGAGAATATATTCTTATCTTAGATTAATTAATAAAGAATTATACGCTTATAAATTAATAGCATGAATAAGTTTTTTAATTTTCTTAAATTACATACATATATATGTAATAGTTTCGTATACATAAATATATTTTATTTTAAAAATAATACTAAAGAGTAACAACTAAATTAAAATTTAACAACTCGAAATAAAAATAGGCATACAACTTAATATCTACGTTCAAATTTGGCCATACGTAGCATTACACAAAATCGCTACCAATATAAAATTAAGCTTAGTGGATTATTACCAGGTAATTACTGAAGACTGTTGGAATCATATCTTTTGGGTCGTTTATTTTGCGTTGTTTATGGGGACGCTAGATCAACCTTCTATCCCATACGGGCTGGAGTGCATCAGGGCAGTGTTCTCGGACCAATCTTGTATCTGTTATACACAGCAGATATTCCTACCGCTAATAATACAACTGTTGCCACATTTGCGGACGACACAGCAATGTTGACCATTGGTGAGACTCAAGCTCAGGCAACTGACCATCTTCAAAGTTGTCTTCACCGGGTAGCGGAATGGATCTGTGACAGGAAAATCAAACTCAATGAACAAAAATCAACACATGTTACATTTGCTTTGCGACACGTAGATAATAGGCAATGTGTTTATATAAATAGCAAGCTAATCCCGCAACATGATTCGGTTAAATATTTGGGAATGCACCTTGATAAACGCCTTACATGGAAACTCCACGCGAAGAAAAAAAAAAAAAAAAGTAGAAAGGATTCGCCTTAAAATACGTCAAATGTACTGGCTAATTGGCAGGAAATCGCAACTGGACCTTTATAATAAGCGACTACTTTATTTAACAGTAATCAGACCAATTTGGACATAAGGAGTGGAACTTTTGGGATGTACAAAAAAATCTAATCGACTGTTGGTACAAAGAAGCCAAAACAGTGTAATTCGAGCAATGACCAACGCAAGATGGTATCAGCGTAATGATGATCTACATTCAGACTTAAACCTGAAATCTGTGGAAGATGTTATAAAAGATTATGCAAATAAACATGAGAAGAGACTCCTAAATCATGTTAACGTGGAAGCTTTACAACTGCTGGACACGGAACTGTGTATAAGAAGACTTGGCCAGCTGAAGCCACAGGATCTACCTCAATATTGAAGTTTTAGATACCTATTAAGGTTTACGTAGCTAGAACCTAGATTATGATTTAGGCTTCAAAACATGTTTCTCGATTTCTTGTATATGTATTACTTATTTGAGCAGTAGCTTAAGATTGTAAAGCTCTCCACTGGACAAATGTAACAGTGCCTTACAAGAAAGTTGAAGGTGATTCAACACTGTGATTTTTCGTGTTATACACTTTGTAAAGGAAAGAGTAATGAAAATTCAATGCTCGGAATACATCATTTTAAATAAAGTTCGTTATGTATAGCCTATACATTAAATTTGTATTATGATTTTCGGTTTAGTTTTAAATAAAACAAACGTCTTTCGTAACTAATATTAGCGTTTAATCTCACTTATTTAATTCCAAAATTAATCTTACAAAAAAATATTATACAGTACAATTGACATTCGTGTATAACTTGGAAGTCAAACGAATGTAATACAATAACTGTTTTTTTTTTTTTTTTTTTTTTTTTTTAGAAATATAAGTCTCGTCTACAACTGGTTGCATGACCATGTCGTATGTTTATATAAATATGGGATCATTCGGTTATTCATTAGAATAAATTCCTCACTTTTCTGGTTTACAAGCATTCAATTCTGTTCACGTGTATCACATAATTAACACCAGAATCCCTGTTCCTAATAAGCTCCGCTGTTATTATATTGCTAAACACACAACTAAATTGAATTTACTTTTGCGTTATTCATTCAATTTTATTTTTTATTTTGAGGTATACAATTATAGAATTTATAAAAGATTTTACTATATAGTTTAAATATCGTAACACCTTAGAAACGTTTTCAATAATAAATATGTAAAACCTTCTAAGAAATATTATTTGATATACATGTGAAGAAAATACTTTAATAAATGACCGATCTGTTAACATAAAATGATGATAAAAATGTAATTACGTTTAGAATATTAGGAAAAGATTATCGGAATGTACTATTACTGTAGCAAAATTTTGTGACTATAATTATATCATTGATCATAACAAATTCTAATAGTTCCTGTAAAGAGCCAGGGAGTTAAATGTAACCTCATATCTACAAACCACGTGTAATTTACCTATCGGGAATACATAATTAGATAAAATTTAACGTAAAAATTTTCAAAAAGTTTTAATACGCGTTATTGAAAAAGGTGTTTGTTATATTGAGCTAAAATTATTAAGATACTAGTTATCAGATTTCTCTTTCAAATACAGTACATGTCATCGGATTATTTGTGTTAATAACTACTATATTTACCTAGATTAATACAGGCAAGATTAGGTTAGAAAAATCTGGGGCCTGCTTTCTAGCTCCTCGTTGTCAACAATAAAATCTCTCGTTACATTAAAATTGATTGATAAGGAAATAAATGTAAAAAATTCGTCTACCTTAATGCCTGGTGAATTTCTCACTTGACTAATTTACCAGGGAAGCCAGAACCTAATACACCAGAGGGTTTGACTCAAACACACCATTCCAGTGAATGGGGGGGGGGGTTCGAAAACCAACCCTTAGGTAGTAATCTACTTAATACCATTAAGTCATAAAATGTCTATGTCTGGAATGTAGGTAGCAGTTCAAATCGTTATTCAAAATAGGCGCGATTGGTTATCCACATTATTGACTACTTTCTGCTCAAAGAGTATTTCTGTAAAGGGGTGGCATATCATATATCCAACGAGGACTCGCTCTAGATCTGTATCTGCATCAAGATTGGCTATCCCGCAAAGGTAATCTTTTGGCCTCGATTGTGTACATTCTATGTATTGTTAGGTTATGCTCAGACTAACAGTTAGGAGACTGGGCGTATTGTACTTTAATTAAATTCATCACAATAACATCATCATTAAATATTTTGTGATACTGTATTTACTTTGTTGTCTAAATATAGAAACCATGTATTTTATAAATACTGATTACTGCCGGTAATCAAATAGCTGTTTATGTGTTAAAGTGATAGCTTTATACCTTCGGTTTTATACTTTCGGAAGGCCTTGCACCAAGAAATACATTATTATGCTAATTTCACAGATTTTCCATCCTAAGAATTTTTTTAGGGATAAAACTCCCCCCCCCCTTCTCGTTTTCCGTGTTGCTTCCAGCTTGCTCTAATAGTTTTCCAAATCAAAAAAACGTTTCTCTATTTATTGTTTTATCCATTGTCTTATCCCTGAATAACAAAACACACTTTTTATCGAAATAAGGAACAAAAACACACAAACATACACATATGCTAATATTTATATAAAATATAGTCCGTTGTTGTAAATGCCGTGTTTTAAATTTGATTTACCATTAAACTAAAATAAAATTAAAGATATTCCACTTTATGACCAGAGCTCATTTTTCGCACTTCTTTTGATTGAACGACCAGTCTCTGTCGTATCTTATGAAGATTACTGTTTTTATTTCGTTGAACGTGTACCAGCTGCTGAGCTTCATTGAAAGTTGTAAAACTGATGAACGTTTCTTCAACTCTCCGAAATATTTTTTCTGAAATGCACTGAAATGTATGCCATCCTGTTAGTCTTCAGATTCATTTAAACATGGGTATAGTACAAATTGAATAACGAACATAAATATTTAGTTACACCATATTGTTAAACAAATTGATCTGATCTAAAAGCGCCGCGGTACAAACATACATACATTCTTATTAATGTACATTGCTGAACAATTATATTAATGTATATAATATATATTGAACAAATTATAGTGGTATATGTAATGAATAGAAAAGTTTTATAAAATACCAAACAATCTCGTTAGTTGTCTGATCTTGTCAATAAATTTAATGTTTAAGTTCAATATTTTCATTCCCAGATAAAAATATTCATTACTTCTCGGAGTAAAAATATTTTCAAATAACCAATATAATGAAGTTTCAATACATTTAAAATTGGTGTTCTTTAGCGTGTTTCAGTTGGAAATGAAAAATTTGCACAGAAAAGGTTTCAGTTTCGTGGGCGTCTATATGGGAACTGATACATAGGGTTTAACTTTGAAATTCCATTTAATAAAGTTGATCTTCACACCTGATAGATGCAAGGCAGTAGATCACCTAAATAAGCACTCTTTCACGATACATGTAGAGGTCAGCTTACCTGAGTTTTTTTTTTTTTTACATATTTTTGTTATTGGATTTTACTTTACTACTAAAGGAATTATTACACAATATAAATAATAAGTGTGAAATAGAACCAGCTGAGGAAATATTGGATTAAAAATGACAGTTGGTGATATTAAGGTGGTATTTGATCAAGAAATTTATTATATATATAGTGATAGGGTAGTAAGTTGTAAAAAACACTCTTGACTGAAGGAGCCAAGAAAAAGAAGATTGTAGGAAAACCGATTTTTTTTCCTTCGTTCTAGAAATAATATAAAAGAAAGTGTTGCAATATTTAGTGTATTGTGAAATGTTTTGAACTAAGAACTTTTATCAGAACCTCCAATCCAATCATGGTTGCCGTCGGATGTGCAGATAATTACACCGCTATAATTAAGTGACACCAATATGCCTTTCAAAATACACTTTTTTACGCTATGTACTTACATACAAATGATAATAACTGAAAATCGGTTTTCAGAGTATCTGTATTCAGAGAAGCAGTGAGTAACTATAATTAAGAGGACATGTTTTGAGAGTAATATGATGTTGCGAGCAGTAAATTAAAAAGGGAGAGGAAGAGCAACTAAAAATACACAAATAGTAAAGGTGATAATTTCATGTTGCATAGTGCATTTTTAATACCTGCTCGCAAAATAAGATAATATTTAATAAAATCTGAAAACTACAATAAAATGAATCCTTCTATATTTTGGGATAGTGTTCAAATTATTTATGATTACGCTTGCCAGTCCTTTTTAGGGTTTATAAACGGGTGGTTTCAACATTTTGAAACTGAAAGGTAATACTTCATTTTGCAACTATACAAAAGCACCAAATTTTTTGAACAAATAGATTTGTAACCTATTTACCTAATTAAAACTAAATATAGTATACCTACCGTATATAAATATATATACATATACCTGGTATTCCCGTATGCAACTTTTGTTGTAGTTTACACTACGCGTTTCGAGAACAGGTTCTCATCTTCAGGTGAAATTATTTTACTCACATGTGAGCACGTCAAACAAAAATAAAAAGTACAAGCACACACACACATACACACAAAACACAACATAAAATATCGCACTGCACATTATAATAAAATTGTATAAAAATGTTACATTGTAGGTAGGTCTACAACTTGTCATTGCCGCGGTCAATCGTCAACTCTATTTTAAATGAATAATTATATTATTATATTTCTAAAGTTAATAGAAATATATTACTTAATGCTACATATATTTGTTTTAAATTAAACTACTCGCAGTAAAACTTAATAAAATAATGCTACTCTTGCAATACTCCACATCAAAATGATGTTCAGTTTATTTCTTATAATGTAACTTTTGTTCTTATCTTATTAGTTGGGATTTAGAAATATTGCCTGGCAATGAATGTTCTTTTTACAAACTACTTAGGTTAACATTTGTTAGTATTTATTTTATAAACGTCCCATTTAACATCATTACTAGAGTTAGCTGTAGTGTATTTAAATATTTCGTGAATATTTTGTTATAGATTATGTGAAAAAGGTCATTATAATGACGAATAAAATTTAATTCGTTCTAATTTTTTATTGTTTTTTAAAATTATTATTAAAACATAACCAACAATCTTTTAAACTGTGCAAATATTGACGTGTTATAAATATTGACTTGCTGGTGCACGACTAAAGAGTAGAAAACTATGCTACTAGCACAGTAAATATTACAATCTCAATCGTGGTGGTTTTTTGCCAAATTCGTTGTACACGGAATATCTATGAGAAGAAATCTTTTCAACATATTTTCTTAGATAAAAAAAACAACTCGTACGAGGTGATCCAGGACCCCTTTTTATGGCACGAAATGGAAAGATTAGCGATTTTTATTAACTTTAAAATGCAAATTGGTTTAAGTAAAAAACCTGTTTAATAAAGGTATGAAGTTACATAATCGTATTTTATTACGATGAGTTAGCTATTAATTACAAATATTTAAAATTTTGAAACGGTTTTTGTAATTTGATTTTATTCAAAACTTGATTACTTTCTCCTCTAAAACAAAATTAAATATATTCTATATTTTCGGGCTATATAAAATATAAAAAATTAGGAAATATTGTATTACACTTACACCACTTATTTCAAAACTGTTTAACAATTTGTAAGGAACTAAACTTATAATATATGTTAACACATTATTCTAATTTTAATTGATTTAATTTATCAGTTTTAAGTTGACAATTATTAAAGTTAAGTATAATGAATTTTAACTAATGTAGACAAAACTCAGAACGGAGTGTGTTGACAAGTCTTTCTGTACTTCAGGAGACTGCACTCTTTTGATTTTAATAAAGTTATTTGTTTTAAACTCTGAACAAAAAGATAGTAGTTAAAATGAAAAAATTATGTTAATTAAAAATCTTCTTGAATTTACTGTGCGCACTAAATGTAAATTGCAGAGGAAATCCGCCCGTCTTCAAAATGTTATTAATTTATAAATTTAGATTACTTTGTTATGATTTTATAAACACAAAAAATAAATCTTTTCTTCATTTTCACAATGTATACTTCTTCGCCTCTTGCTCCTAATATGGTGATTTGTAACTTAAGACTCTATAGTAGTCTGTTTGAATTATTGAAGTAGTAATTATTTAATACTCTTCTTTAAAATATCAAATAAATACCTGCATTTTGATATAAGTGGTTTTCTTCTTTCAAAACTGATTACAGTAACAGTATATTGTTCTCAATAACTAACAATAATCACTTTATTAACGATTAAATTTACCTTTCATTGCAATCCGACTTAGGCTGCATCGTCGTTTTAAAAGCAAGTTCAATATTATGTCGAAATGTAATCTAAATGCTAATGTAACTTAGAAGACAAGTGAAGTATATTATAAATAACCTTTTGCAAATTGTGATTGTTTAACAAAGACTTTATTGTTCGGAGATGCAATAATTATCTATATAAATCAGACTTGCAATAATTTAGAAATCATATGTCGACTATTGTAATAAATGCATGATATTTAGTTTCGAAATAGAGTAAGTTTAAATATCTTAGATATATTTATATTGTTTTGAATGTTTTGAATATTATTATCAATTCAATAAAACTGATTTACAACACAAATTTCATTACGTTGTCATTATTTCAATAGTGGTGTTATTGTTTGGAATAATAAAAATAAACTTGTTCTTCTAACAAAAATTTAATTTCGTAATGTGGTTTAGTGATATTATTGTTTAAAATACTAAACAAATTCCAGTATAAAATGCATTACATAATGGCGTTTTGGTGCTATTGTTTATTGTTTGGAATATAAAAAAGCATTAAGTAAAAGTGATTAGTAACACAAAAATTCATTACGTAATGTAATAAAGTGGTCTAATTCTATAGACTAATACAAACATTTCAGTATAACTGATATAACGGTTCAATTTTTCAACTCTATTAAAAAAAAATGCGAAACCCTTATAATTTGTTATTTTGATATCATAAAAAAAAAAAAAAATGAAACGTGGTAAGAATGTGCTCATTATAAACATTGCAAAATTAAATAAAGAGTAAAATAAATAGAATCTTTCTACAACACAATAAGCGGTAAGTCATGCACCAATTAGGCTTATCTCAGAATTGGTTACGCAACAGGATCTGCAAACAGACTAACGGACTGAACCTGGTCAAAATAAGATGTACAACACACCGAAAAGCAGAGGAGGAGACTTCGGGAAAACTAAGTCTCGAGAGCATTCACCACCCGCAGCTACAAGCAGTTAATTTGTTCGTTAACCATAACTACATACGATGAGTGAAATTATATTGTTTTACTTCCTTCAGATAGTAAGTGTTTTACAAATCTGCTATAGATTTTTTGTGCTTGAGCTAATCGACGACAAAATAATCTAATAAAACTATAATCGAAATGTACCATTATAATTATTAAAGAATAATTTGCTTATTGCAACCATATATTTTTACGTTTGATATACTACATATTATTACAGTTATTGTGTTTCTTTGCCTAAACTAATGAGAAATAATATAATGTAATGACCATCATAAGTGAATAATAAAACTTTGGTAGGTTGGCGTAAAGTAATACTAGTACAAACACGTTGTGTCTGTGGTTGTTGCACGAATTTATGGTTATGCAATAATGGTGTATTAGTAATAATTTTATAAACGATTAGCCTAATAAGCTTTCCTACTTCCAATAGAGGATGCAATGAGTAAGTCGTAAAAACATTTTGTACCTTTTAATGCACATTTACTATCTACGCTGGTACTATTATGTTGTGTTAATAAGCATTGTCTCCACAATGGGAGAATTTCTCCTCATCACACGGGATGGAAGTGTCTCAAAAATTGAGCCATTTCCAATACTTTGGTGAAAGGTGTTGCAAAGGCTTGCACAAAGTGCGTAACGTGTCCTCCTTCATCCCATCTGATACAGTAAAAACGAGATTGTAACCAACTAGCCGATCTTTGCAATTAATTCATCGTTAAGCAGGGAAAAATTGTAACGTGCGGTTTGAACACGTGACACTGTGAATATGATCACTGATAATAGCCAATTTTTTGACGATATACTTGTTATCGTTATCTTGAAACGCAAGGGGCGATGCAAGGCACGGGTAAGAGTGTAGGGGTGGGACAATGTGCAGGCAAGAGTGGAAGTGGCGGGCAAGAGTGGAGGGCCAGGTTAGGGGCGTGGCAAGAGTGGAGCGGGCGGTGCAAGAGTGGATGTGATTGGATGGAGGCGGGGCAAGTAATGGGTAAGAGTGTAAGGGTGGGGAAATGGGCGGGCAAGATTTGGCAGGGGGCGTCAATATTGTAAGGGTGGGGCAAGAGTGGATGGGAGGGGCTATGGGAGGGGCAAGTGTTGAGGGGGCTAGGGACGGGACTTGGAGGGGGCAATGGCGGATAAGTGTGTATGAGCGAACAAAAGTGGAGGGGCGTGGCAAGTGTGGATGTGATAAGCTAGGGGCGGTGGAAGAGTGAATGTGATAGACTAGGGGCATAGCAAGGGTGGGTAAGAGTGTAAAGGCGGGGTAATGGGCAGGATATATTTGGAAGGGGCGGGGCAAGAGTAGTGGGTTGGGATAGGGGCGGGTCAAGGGACGGGTAAAAGCGTATGGACATAAATTTCAAATATGTATACTTTTATAAATCCAATTATTTTTTTTGTTATTCCATACAATAGATATGTTTGTGAAACAAATTTATACAATTTTTTTTAAATAACAGTTTTAAACATTTGAAAAATTCATTAAAACTTTTAAATATAACATGTAATTAGTTTAGATATTATAAAAGTAAAATATGGCTTTCAACATTTTGTCCAGATCTCACTCACCCTGAACAGATTGGAAGAGAACTTCCTCATTCCGATGGAGGTTCCCATCATGACGTGTTTGAAAATACCACCAAGCTTGTAACTACAAATATACAATGGCAATACCATAGTGTGGTTTTCTTCTACGCAATATATTACAAACATTGTCACTTTTAATCTCAAAAACCATCATTATACATATTCTTACTAAATGGATATACATGTCTTTCTACATTATTTTCAATGAAAATTACACTTTTTAACTATGCATTTTGAACCGTTTCCGAACTATAAACTGACTATTATTTTCACTAAATAATTATATAAGCCTACAAAACTACACAACCAAGTCTAGGTTCAATAACTTATTTTATTTGATGTTTGAAAATAATTTACCTCTTTTAACTCTTGTTTTAATAATGGCAAAGGCACAGCAAATTACATGTGTTTTGGTCATTATCAGATAAAATCCTACTTTGGCTTAGAATGAACAGATTGAGGTTAAACATTAAACTTAAACAACAATTTGTAGTATTTATTTCATGCTACCCCGTCACGGTGAGTCACGAAATTGCATTCAATATTTATCTATCTTAACAGAATTCTCCAGCTGTTTACATTATTAAGAGTAGTGTTTGAATGTGAAATTTTGAATCCCAAACGTAAAATATTCAGTTCCGTTATAAAGTTGTATTGTTTTCATGTTTCAAATTAGTTTGAAGAAAGATGAGATGACATAAATTTTAGTATTTTCGGGAAAGGATTTACGCAGAATTGAGAAAACCTTCCACGTTTTATAACTCTCAGTGAACCTAAACAGCTGGTAGCCGTTTTACAAAATACAACATGGAATCTTTTAAAGATTGGAAATAGAGTGGTCGTCAAATCTGAAATATATGGCGGAAATTATGCCCTTATCGATGTTTTATTTGAAATAACTTAAACATTTTATCTGTACTAAAAATAACTTTACGACATTTTAGCTTGAATAAAATTATGTAAATTATAAATAATTTTTAAAAGTAACAAATACAATATATTATTTACAAATTTGTGTACCATATAAACGTAATACTTGTCTATAGATTTAATGTGAATAAGTAAACCAAATATATACACATTAGAGCATTTAATCTCAGATTTTTATTACATCCCTTTTATGACCACAATAAATTACTGTAAATTAAATGCATTGAATATATTAGATTAATTCGTAATATAAAATGTTATATAATAATAATTCTTTTTGCAGTAGGTTTTAATTATTATGATATGTATAACTATCATGGCATCGTACAAACATTTTGACCATTTTTGTTATTAGTGATATAATTATAACCTCAAAATTTAGCTATGATAATAATAAAATAAGTTCCCCTTTTCACGTAAATTATAATGTATAATAATCATTGTTTAGACTATGTAATTCTGGTTTGCTATGACAATTTATATGGTATTTATAAATAATTTTGTACCCATATGTCTTAAATGACTTTGGAAATAATTATTAATTTTTTTTTTAACTTATAAAATATAAATGTGTTTTAACTCTACTGTAAAGATGTTTAAAATACGAGGTTTTTATTGTTCCTAGAGTAAATACATACTGCAAAATTTTGAAACCAAATTTACTCTTATGAAATTAAACATGTTAGTGTTCCTAACAACTCACGTTGTAATCCAACGCGGGTTATTGGGACATTTTGTTATTATTAACGTGGGTTATAACACAGACACGAATAGAATGGAATGCGTACAAAACAAAGACGTGAATTATTCAAATGACTTGATAAAAACAGAACGATCTCACAGGGATTATTTCCTCACAGGGAATCGTTCACATTTTTTATACGCCACTTCTCGAGTACTGAATGTAACTCTTCTGCGTTAATATATTATAATCTAATATACCACAGTAAATCACCAAAGTCCGACTTTAGATGTTGTTAACCACCCATTAAGCTACCAAATCCATATAATATAATCCATATAATAATTATATAATCCAATATGTGATTCCACAAAACCAACGTTCTCAAACCTTATAGAGTCTGATGCGATGGTTAAACTGTTATTAGCAGATAAGACCTTGCTCAATCCCAACAAGTCACCCTTTCTGAGTATCTGATTACCCCAAACATAAAATGAAGACGTTTTAAAACGCTGTAATTGTACTTGTATATAAGGGGTGAAACAAATATCAATTTCAAATAGAAAAAAACAATGGTTTTAAAGCAACTCATGTAAATGATCAATAAAATTACACAGTAAATACAAGACAGTGTAAATGATATTGATATATAAATAACTTATAAAAAAGAATACTTAAGTCATTGTTTTACACAATGTAAATCAAAAATTCAAATACCCCTTTAAATTATGTATATAAGTAACTTGGTTTGAAAAAGAGCTATTCCAATAAATAGACATGTGTGTGGGGGGTGTGGGGGTGTAGATGGATGTTACAGTGCGTCGCTACCTCACAGACACACCCCTCGCCACAACTATCGTCCTCACCCAGCTTATTCCCCTTCTATCCTCAATATCTTTTCTTACAACAATAATTCAACATACGCAATATTTATATATTCACTAGTACTTACCATTAATACCCCTGAAATCCTGAGGGGTCAGCTACAGTTACTACTATCGAACAATTCCTATCAAAAAGTCTCCGCAGTCACAACAATTCTTATACCTAGATAATAATTTCTTAAAAGTACAATATGCTCCCAGCATCAATTATTTGCCTCTCGGCTTATCTTTATCGATTCCTTAATCAAGACAAATTTATACACTTTTTCTCACGGACCGTATTAATTAATTTACATTATGTTTGCACAATCTTATTTATCGCAACATTTTTTTATACTGAATAAAAGTAGCTTCCACGAGTATTTATCATATTTCCGTTCTCACTGTGTAACACAAACCTCTTTGAGGGAACTTTGAAAAAAATAAAATGAACTTGAAATTTTACATTTTGTTAAGCTTTCTATAGATACAAATTTTCAATCGTATCATCAATCCGGAAAAACAATAAATAAATCTTGCCTTGATTCAAGAAAAAGTCTCACGAAAAAGTTACATACTAAATTAACACCGTCCATTATTCTACAACCCCACACCAATTCATAAAGTGTGACCTTTTCAGTTACAACTCAATTCACGTTCGAGCCAAACACATATCAAGCCCAAATTTTCGATTGTTATAGAATTCACAAAAATATATCTTCATCGTAAGGTGTATGTACATAGTAAGCACTACTCCTCCGTGTGCAAAATACATCTATTATCTATCCCTCTCCTGTAAATATAAGCAACCCGTTAAATCATTGGAATAATAATTCAAAATAGTCTACATAAGATGGAATAAATTTATATAACTTAACACTAAAATAATGCGAAATAACTAATAAATTTATAATGGGAGTAAAATACAATATATTTTACTAGTTAAAATGTTTATACTTCTAAAATTATTAAAATTCTTACAAAATGACAGTTATATATTAATATAGAAAAAATAAAATTAATATGTTTTATCAAAAACGAATATGAAGAATATAAACTAGTATTTTCATGTGCTATAATTTTTAATGGTGAAACAATATTTTATCTAGGTATGTAAGTTTCAATAAATTGACTTACGTTGCCATGCAATTTAATGTAGACAATACCTTAATCACACAAGGGCAGAAAATTGCACTTTTAACAACTAATTTTAGACAGAAATACAGGATTTTGGCAATTCAAACGGGACTACAGATTGTAAAGTAGATTTAATGGTGACAATAGGAGGTATTTACAACACTATTTGCTTAATTTTCAATACTAAATTGCAACGTGAGGTATACTGCCTGTTTACCGATTTCTTTTCTGAAAAAAAACAGCTAATATATAATTCAAGTACATATGTATAAAGTAATTGATTTATTTTTGCTAAATTGATCTCTCCTATTGCTAGAAATAAATGTTTAATAAACGAAATATTAGCACCAATTTGTATTTACCATTTTTTATTATTTATAGATACGTAAAGAAATATATATATATATATATATATATATATATATATATATATTTAAATTTCATATGAGGCCGCATTTGTCAAGACTGTTCTTCACAAATGAGGCCATACATAAAATAAAAAAAAAATTGTTTGTTTAACATTAAAATTATGTTTATAGGTATAATGTAATGTGTACAAACATATTTAAAAAGAAAAGGAACGAAGAATTTAGAAAATCTGGGTTACCCACATGAACAGTGTCAAATGGTTATTGTACTTGGTAATTAGTGGGAATTTCGAAACATAAGTTTGGCAATATTGCAAGTCTCAAATACCTTAAAATGTTTATTATCTTTTATATAGATCCAGACTATACACAGAATTGTAATTACCTGACTACAAGTGTTAGTTATATTTTTACACTATTTAGGTTATATAAAATTAATTAACTTCAATAATTATTTCGTAAGAGATATTTAGGTATATTTGGTAACTAATATACATTTATTAGTGTTATATTTCTTAAAACAAATCATATTTAAAATTCAATAACATAACAATGATTTAGGTATATATAATAGATAAAATGAGTTTAAATATTAACTGCATTAGTATAGTTGAATCAAATATTATTTTAATAAACTGAGACACTTTCTCACAATGACGCCTCTCTTCATAATAAAATAAAGTAATATTCTTGAAGATTAAAATTATGTCCTGGCAATATAACAAACATATTATTGTATGCTAGTAAATATTATTGTATGACAATATTCTTTATCTCTAACGAATATTTGGATGAAAAGGTTATGTAATATATACAATAATATAGGCTGTACTAGTAGTATAAAACTAAATAAGAACAACATAAGAACCTACTAACCGTCCTCTACAGAAAGGTGATAAAGTTTTATAGAAAGAATATCTATTTTAAACACATATCATTATAAAATAAACATTACTGTATATAAATTACGAATTTTTCATTATCAGATAATAATTTGTATTTATAGATTACTAATTTCGTTCGTACTGCAGCTTATAAAATGTGATAAGAACCTAATAGAGAGGAATGAATTGGGGTAATAAGACAATAAAAATATGCAGAAGAAATAGACATGAATAAATAAAGTTAAACGAGAAAAAAGCATTCAACTTTTACTATCATAATTTAATGCTTTTATTTTAATCTTACTAATTTAGCAGTGGGAAATGATTAAGGTATTTAGTCTAAAGAATAAAATTCAAACAGTGACCTCAATTTATAATCACGAAACTGTTATGAATAAAATTATTTTGAGATTGCTTCTACTTACTTATTGCATATCAGAATCTTAGTTACTTCAAAGAATATTACTTATTTGTATATTATAATTAATTATCTTAATGACAGATTCTTTAAACTATTTTTGTATTAGGAAAGGAATAAATTATTACTTTTTACACTTTATTGTTATTACTGAGAAGTTTCCATATGGTGTTTTTGTAAAGTAGGCATTTTATATTCTTTGATATATTAAATCAAAACTGATGAAATTTCTTTCCTTCTTGTCATTAGAAGATAAATACAATTTGTGGCAAATTTCCGTTTACAACCGCTTACCCCGCCTTTCCGGCTGAGATTTCCCTTCTGGCAGGACGCTTTGCAGGTTGTCGCGTATTTAATTGCAGGCGTTCATCTTTGTTGATGTAAAGAGTCTTCCCCACTCGCTCAAGCAACGCGCGCAGAGAACAGACAACGCTTTGGACCGGAAGCGAGTATGATGCACCGATTGTAAGAGAGACCAGACGTAAACAACCACATATTTTTCTTCTAATCTACTTGATTACGATAGTTCAGGTATTGATCACAAACCAAATAATGAGTGATTAGCCCCTTTTTGGGAAGGGTCAGACGGCCCAGGGTTTTCGGCGATGCCTCCAAATATTCCGTATTACCTTAAATACGTGATGGGTGGACAACGGCAATTTCGACTAAATATACTTTCCTAGACCACTTGTTGTAAATAGAGTCATTCACTTAATATCATTCTCAATAAATTTAGGTTATATATAATTAAGATTCCATAATTTAATAAATGATTTTTACAAAATTATAGAAATGGCTACATGCTAATTTTGTGGTAATAATGCCGAAATTTCCATTAAATTCCACAAAATCAATTAATATCACATGGAATCTTAATAATTTGTGCACCTATATTTAGGAGATAAAATTTAGCAACTTTTTTGTCTCTTGTAATTATTTTGTAGAATTTACGGACTTTGAAATATTGAGATTTAAAAGTTTTAAATGACCGCCATTTTGAAATGTTACAAAGTTTAAACTTGATATTCCGTATCAAACAGCTCTTATTGTCTGTAATACATGTACTAAGAATAAAGTGGATGTCTTCAGCAGTTCCTAAGATATATATATATATATATATATATATATTTATATATATAACCTATTAAGTAAAAAACACATACAGACAGATAGACGGAAATCTAAACGTTGTACTAAACCTTCATATGTACTTTTTTCTTCCTTTTTGTATAAGGAATTATATCCCAATGTCCTGAAAGATGTAGACCCCCCCCCCTCGGAATTACCACAACCGTTCTCACTATAAGTGTACTTCATGTGGGGGGATATTAGAATGGACAATCCAAACATTGTTATAATCTACAATCAATGAGTTTAATACCACTACCATTTCTAAACTTCACATGTCCCTTGTTAGAGTAAATGTTGAAACAAGTAGGGTATTATATATATTTTTAAACATTAATGGAGTATGTTTTTCCATATCACACGAATTTTTAAGATTTACGATAAGGTGTATGGAATAAAGAAAAATAGTGGTTTAAGGTATTATTGCAGCGATGAACTTTAAATAAATATTATTCTTTTTTATTATACTCATCATAATGTAAATCTCTATTGAGAAAATAACATGTTTATTATCAATATTTTCCACTTCACTCATATATAACCTGAACTAACATGAAGCTTATATTTCCTTTATCTATGCATAACATTAATACAATTTTCACCATAAATTACATTTACGATATTACAATTACTAAGTAGTAGTTATTTATGCCGTTTTTTAAAAGTTATTGAAATGTTTTTAGAAAAACATCACAAGATTTTTCTCCTATATTTTATCTTCAGTTTTTTAGTGATTTCTCTCGAGAAGTTATGGACTAAATGCAAACAATAAAATGTATACAACAATGGCTTAAAAACGTTTTATTTCTGTTATATTTCTTGTTTAATTTGTAACTCCAATTTAAGCTTATAATTATTTGGATAACGTATTTGATTTTTTTAAATTAAAGCTAAGATTACAAATTCTAATTAAAATAAAAATATTTCTTATATCTAAACTTAGTACATTAGTATTACATTAGGATTTTTTAATAGAAATTTTTCTTCCTAATTATCCGCTATATTGTCATAAATTAATTTCATGAATTCTCCATTTAAATTAATAAATATATATATATATATATATATATATATATTATAATATAGCGTACGTTTTTCCCCACCAACATATTGGCAATTACCCAAATATCTGTGTCCCTTTCTCCCTATCACAATTTATGAAAATTATACGCCAAAAGTGAAATTTACACTTCCACTACATCTTATTTAAAAAAACCTCTTCACCAAATTACTGTAATGTATTTATAGAAATATTTTCTAGACACTGTATATTTGCAATTATGTACAATTTTATTGAATTAACCAACAATAGCAACATTAGGACAGTCAATTTACTACAGAAAAACATCTTAGGAAATAAAATAATAGCAACCAAGTACTTAAATTGTACACTGGCTTTGATTGTGCTCCTATAGAAGAGATTTACAAATACGTTATTCTAAAGTAACATTTGTTTATGATATAAGTATAAACCATACTGAATTGAGCGATACAACAAATATTCAATTAAACTTATAGTAATATTTACATATAATGCAAATGTTCAACATGGATTCTTCTGTTACACATCAGATATCTAATGTGTAAGAAAGTTCTATCAAAATCCCACAAAGTAAACGCAGGTACATAGTGGTACATACCACAAAGTCGCAGCTTATTCTGGTATCTGACAATAGTATTTCGTTTAAGGCGGTGGAATGTAAAGACAACATTGTCTTTAAAGTAGAAACCACATTTATTGGCATCAGATCGGGAGCTCCTTGCGGCTAGTCTACGAGACCGCTAAGTTAAATCGAGCCGTTATGGTTGTAATCAAAACTTAGTTTTTAGTAGGTTTTTAGTAAATAGCTTTTAGTAGGGGGGATTGGCTAAAAATCACTTGTTCATTAGGACTAGAAGTTTATTTTTTAAATAGATTCAATTATTTCAAAAATTTCTAAATTATAAATAATCTACTGTTTTTGTTCAACAATATGACATTATCAATTGGATCATCATTATGGTCTGATTTATACTATCCTAACCATTTGTTACCAGGGGACTTAAATTTAAGAAAGGCGGAACCAAAATGGTAACAATGTTTAGAAATTTAAAAAAAAAAATTAAAAAGACAAAAACAAATTTAGTGATTAACAAGGCTCAAGTTTATTGAAACAAAGAAATTTCGACGTTTCAGATTTTATCATTTACAACTGAGAAAGACATCCTGAGACAAAATTATCATAAACAGCTTATGATTAAAAATATTATAATTAATAAAAGTTATACGCCCTTAAAGTAAAATATTATAATTTAAATAAAAAAAAATTTTAATCAATAGATTCTGAAAATTTATCCCCCCTTTTTAGTTTATATATTTTATAGTTACAAAATTTAACACAAAAGACAATGAGCACAGCTTAACAATTAACAGGATTATAATTAATCCAAAAAAAAAGATTATACGCCCTTATATGTAAAAATTACAAAATAAAAAAAAAGATGTAAAGATACTGATATTTATTTCCCCCCTTTTGACTTTATGAAATGATAGTTTTTTAAAACAGTTACATAATATTACTTATTTGATAAGTTTCTTAAATGCTATATTGGCCAATAAATATATATGTTTTAGATAAAGAATTTATTATAAAAAGAGTAGTTTATTTTAAAAGAAAAGAAAAGAACATTTTGAATATTAAATTTTTAAATTGACGTCAATTTTGTGTTAATTTAGAAAATAACCTCTTGGAGGCTGTTAGGACCGAAAGTTTGCATGCAGGCTCCACCCAAGTATTTTTTTATATATATTATAATTAATTACACAAGTCTACATCTAAAATATAGTTTTTTTAAGAAAACATATTCGCTGAAATAAATTTAGACACATATACAATATGAGTTTAATTAAAGTTCTATAAAGTCAGTTTTTTTTGTAACATCACTTTTGTGCACGTGAAACTCTGAAACTATGTTGAATAAAACGTGTTTTGTTAGCAGGACGAAACATGTTTAGATCTTTTGCTGTGTTTCTTCTACCAGCATATTAGCTATGGCAAAAACATGTTTTTTAGCGTCTGTACAAAATCAGACATGTTTTAGCATTAATGTTCATTATTAAAGCAAATATCTGGTTTTTTGTCAAAATTAAAGAAAATTGATTGTATAACAGAAATTCGTTAAGATTGTACTTAAAAGCTTCTTAGATGATTATAAATCTATTTATATATATTTAATTTTGTTTGAAACAAAGCTTGTATAAGACTTGCAAAGATTTGCAAAAGTCTGTAAAACGAAATTTTCTGATTTAGAACAGATTTCTCCAATTGTTTTATATTTGACATGTTCAATAAGATATTTTGATCATTTAAAGTTCAACATTAGTTTGCACCTATTTCACATAATTGTTCAAAACTCAAAATGTGCCTTTGCAAGGTTTTGTAAAGTATGTCTTAACAAAAGAAAATTTTTATAATCATTGAGTTTCAAAAGAACATTGAATATTAAATAAAACATGAAATACATATTTTAAAATACATGATAATTAATAAATTGTTTTAAAGCATTAACAAAAATTTAATATATGATAAAATCTGTAAAGCTTAGTACCTGGAAAATCCTGTCGCAGATCACGTGAGCTTGTGCCGAGAAAGATAATTTATTAAACATTTTAAACTAAAACGCACAAACTAAATTTTAACATATCGTTGAAACTGAGTTACAATTTTTGAAGACCAAGTAAGAAAATTTATCTCTAACGTAACTATCAAAAAAAGTCAGGCATTGTGAGTGACTACAGGTAGACTAAACAACCGGTATTAGAGAAGATAGGCTCTCTTGCCGTTGTACTTTACCCTCCGCTATCGTACGATCATTAGTTTTGGACAATCTCGGCAGGTGACAGCATCTGTCAAGCAACGGAAGTTGTATGTGTGGAAGTTGAGTGAATGACGTTTTATTTCAGAGGTGATTTGAATTTGAATGCTACAGCTCTCCCCCCCCCCCCGAAAGACGGAGTTGGGGTGGAGTCAGAAAGGGGGCCAGAAGGGCCTCCCTCAAAATTTTGAAAAAAGGGACAAGGGCCAGAAGGGCCTCCAAGAAGAGATTGAAGAAAGGGGCCAGAAGGGCCTCCTACAAAATTTAGCAACGGGGCACCTGATAGAAACAACGCTTCATAATGCTTTTATAGTCACCACTCTAGGGTGTAGCCTCCTTCGGCACTTACTTATTAAATTTTGAAATTTCTACAGCGTCTCAGCTCTTCCCACCTATAATTGGGATAGGCCCAGGACAGAAAGAGCTGAAGGATGACGCAAAGGTCGACATTGCTGTGCATGAACTGACTTTGTACTCTAAGGTACGTGGGGAAAGGGGTGGAGTGGCACCTCGGGAAGCCAAGTGGAGGTGACCACTCCGGGGACCAGGGGAGGGAAAGTGCATAACACTTTAGGCATTGCAGGAAAGGTCGGACTCAGACGGGGGGAGTATCCTCTGAGCCGACCTTTACATTTAATTACAAAAATAAATGAAAATAAAAGAAAAACTCCTGAAGCCTTTTTGGGTCAGATCATGCTCAGCGTCGTTATTTTTTTAAATTCCTCTTCTCCCATACGAAGAAAAATTTAAACTATTCACGGCTCTTAACAATTTCCGTGAGAAAAAAGAATTTTGAAGGGTCTAAACAAATAATCCATTTTAAAAATAAACAAAGAAGCAGTATGAAACGTTGGGGAGTCAAAAAAATTTTCTGCTGCGCAAAGCAGGGCTTGTAGTTGACTTAAGGTCTTATATGTGTATCTTTAATCATGTGCCCCAAAGAAAAGGAAATTAAATTAATCAAAAAAAAGTGTAAAAAAAAATTTCATCAAAATTTTTAAGTGTTAAAAAAAAAGATGTACAAAAGAAAGAAGTGTAAAAAAAAAGGTGTAGCAAAAGAGATGGTGCCAAGATGAATGTATATAAAAGGTGACCCATGACAAAAAAAAACTCCGGTTTTCTCAACCCTAAACAAACTAAATAAGGAACCAACATGTTGACCTGCTAATAATAAAAGACGAACAACCGAATAATTTAAAGAATAGACAAACAGGCCAACCATGTTGTCCTACATACAAAACTGGGCCCCTATAAATTTGGAAAAGAAAATTTAGCACACAATGATATATTATTAAAGAGTGTTCAACATTTCAATGAATTATTAAGAAAGTGCCACCATCTGCATCAACCAGTCCACCGCCATCTTGCCTATTGCTCATGATGATAAAATTTAAAAAAAAAATAAATAAAAATAATTTTCATTCAAGATGACAAAAAAATTCAAAAGCAAGCTCAGTATTCTTTAACGAGTCCACTAATCGCAGCAAATCCACTGCCATTTTAACTGTTGCTGATAATTATAAAAAAAAATAAACCGAGTAATTTAAAAAAAATTTCTTTTAAGATGATGCAAAAAATGAAAGAGCCAGAGAAAGACTCAAGAATTATATGTAGTGTAGTTGTTGTGTATATGCGTGTGTGTAAGTATGAATTAATACAGACAAGCGAAAGAAAACTCGAGAAAATTTTTGAAGGAAATTTTGAATATTTTTTTTTTTTTTATTTTTGTTTTTAACTATTTTTGGGTTTTATTATTTATTTAAATTTTTTTTGGAATTCCCGAATGACCCCGCTGTCTGGATCAAATTCAGTGAATGACTAGAGTGAAGTGTATGTGAATATATATATATATATAAAAAATATTTAAGCAGACAAAATAATAAAAAAAAAAAAATTTATCGAAATTGGTTTAGAAGTTTTTGTGTAAGTGTTTATAAAAATAAATAAATAATAAAAAAAGAGACTATAGATTTATAGAGATTTAAATATTTAAACTAAATAAAAAAAATTTCATCAGCAACAGTTGTGCAGTATTTGAAAAAGCTGCAAAACATAAAAATGAGCCTTGTTTAACAAAGATAATTTTGAATTTAAATTTAGATAGTTCCAATGCAAAATTTTGAAAATTAACTACGGTTCCAAAATTTAAAATTAGCCACACTAGAATTTAAAGATAACCACGCTAGAATTTAAAGCTAACCACGCTCTGCTACCAGAAACATGTTACCAGGGGACTTAAATTTAAGAAAGGCGGAACCAAAATGGTAACAATGTTTAGAAATTAAAAAAAAAAAATTAAAAAGACAAAAACAAATTTAGTGATTAACAAGGCTCAAGTTTATTGAAACAAAGAAATTTCGACGTTTCAGATTTTATCATTTACAACTGAGAAAGACATCCTGAGACAAAATTATCATAAACAGCTTATGATTAAAAATATTATAATTAATAAAAGTTATACGCCCTTAAAGTAAAATATTATAATTTAAATTAAAAAAAAATTTAATCAATAGATTCTGAAAATTTATCCCCCCTTTTTAGTTTATATATTTTATAGTTACAAAATTTAACACAAAAGACAATGAGCACAGCTTAACAATTAACAGGATTATAATTAATCCAAAAAAAAAGATTATACGCCCTTATATGTAAAAATTACAAAATAAAAAAAAAGATGTAAAGATACTGATATTTATTTCCCCCCTTTTGACTTTATGAAATGATAGTTTTTTAAAACAGTTACATAATATTACTTATTTGATAAGTTTCTTAAATGCTATATTGGCCAATAAATATATATGTTTTAGATAAAGAATTTATTATAAAAAGAGTAGTTTATTTTAAAAGAAAAGAAAAGAACATTTTGAATATTAAATTTTTAAATTGACGTCAATTTTGTGTTAATTTAGAACATAACCTCTTGGAGGCTGTTAGGACCGAAAGTTTGCATGCAGGCTCCACCCAAGTATTTTTATATATATATTATAATTAATTACACAAGTCTACATCTAAAATATAGTTTTTTTAAGAAAACATATTCGCTGAAATAAATTTAGACACATATACAATATGAGTTTAATTAAAGTTCTATAAAGTCAGTTTTTTTTGTAACATCACTTTTGTGCACGTGAAACTCTGAAACTATGTTGAATAAAACGTGTTTTGTTAGCAGGACGAAACATGTTTAGATCTTTTGCTGTGTTTCTTCTACCAGCATATTAGCTATGGCAAAAACATGTTTTTTAGCGTCTGTACAAAATCAGACATGTTTTAGCATTAATGTTCATTATTAAAGCAAATATCTGGTTTTTTGTCAAAATTAAAGAAAATTGATTGTATAACAGAAATTCGTTAAGATTGTACTTAAAAGCTTCTTAGATGATTATAAATCTATTTATATATATTTAATTTTGTTTGAAACAAAGCTTGTATAAGACTTGCAAAGATTTGCAAAAGTCTGTAAAACGAAATTTTCTGATTTAGAACAGATTTCTCCAATTGTTTTATATTTGACATGTTCAATAAGATATTTTGATCATTTAAAGTTCAACATTAGTTTGCACCTATTTCACATAATTGTTCAAAACTCAAAATGTGCCTTTGCAAGGTTTTGTAAAGTATGTCTTAACAAAAGAAAATTTTTATAATCATTGAGTTTCAAAAGAACATTGAATATTAAATAAAACATGAAATACATATTTTAAAATACATGATAATTAATAAATTGTTTTAAAGCATTAACAAAAATTTAATATATGATAAAATCTGTAAAGCTTAGTACCTGGAAAATCCTGTCGCAGATCACGTGAGCTTGTGCCGAGAAAGATAATTTATTAAACATTTTAAACTAAAACGCACAAACTAAATTTTAACATATCGTTGAAACTGAGTTACAATTTTTGAAGACCAAGTAAGAAAATTTATCTCTAACGTAACTATCAAAAAAAGTCAGGCATTGTGAGTGACTACAGGTAGACTAAACAACCGGTATTAGAGAAGATAGGCTCTCTTGCCGTTGTACTTTACCCTCCGCTATCGTACGATCATTAGTTTTGGACAATCTCGGCAGGTGACAGCATCTGTCAAGCAACGGAAGTTGTATGTGTGGAAGTTGAGTGAATGACGTTTTATTTCAGAGGTGATTTGAATTTGAATGCTACACATTTATTAGAATGAGACGTCAACTACTATAATATTTATAGGGTTATTTTGTATAATGACTATATTGTAACGAAATAGAGGGCTCCCAAAAGGTCAGTGCTCGACAGGCCATAAATTGTCAAGGGTTAACAGTTAGAAAAACTATTCTAACATCAGTCACGGACCTCAAGGAGTTAAATAAACCATTAGAAAAGGACCAATCAAAGGAATTGCGTCAGTTCTGAAGTAACCTACAAGATTTAAAATAAGCCAATGAAGAAAGACGATCGGAATAAAGCATTTGAAAATAAAAAATTATAAATAAGGATAGAAGAGAAGCGCAAAAGGTCTTTTTGGTTGTTAACTAACTGAAGGGAGTTCCGGAGAAAGTGTTTCTTTAGTAGTAAAGAGTAGTAACTGCGTCGTTTTGTACAAGTATTTAATAATAATCTTCGAAGTATAGTTACAAGATAATCGCCGTTTATAAGTTTAAAAGAGTCGTCGTCATAAAAGTGTGTAAGTAATAGCGTCGTTCTACAAGTATTTGAACAGGAATAATCATCAAATAAATTAAAAAGTAATCGTCGTCACAAAAGTGTGTAAAAATAAAAGTGTATGAAGAAAAGAAGATTCGTTGAAAAGGCAAATCGATCCATCTACTGGCAGTCTACGCGGGAACCACGTTCAAGGAACCAGGAACATTGGAGCTGTAATAGAACTTCAGAGTCGATAAGTACAAATTAATGGACAATCTCAATTAAACAAACTACCACCGAATTCTATTTTATATTAAGTAAATTATAGTCACAAAAGAACCTAACGAAACCGTAAAGAGAAAGTAAATTAAATTAATACATAATAAATTTCAGTTAGCCGGACCAATTTATCAAAATAATTAAAAGTAAAAATTGATGCACTCTTATTTCTTTATTTTAGATTAAGACATTGTAGAATAAGTACCTTGTATTTAACTATGTACTTAGAATAGTAGTAGATTAAGATTAATTGTATAATTATTAAGTGGATCAAATTTGAACTTTAATTGTAAATGATTTTTAAACTTTAATTTTTCAATTAAAGTAAGAGTTAAAACTTACAGGTGTCAAAGTATTTATTTTATTAATATTGGCATGAATTATGTACGTATAAATATATAAAAAATAAAGTAAGATTTGTTATAATTAATTATCGTTTGGTTTTTAATCATTTAGAATAGCGCCAACTGTTTACCAAGAATATCAAATTAATACCAACCTCAGCACAAATAACATATTTCTAAGTATAAAATAATAAGGAACAAAAAAATATTTAACCAAATTTATTGCTTATTTCCTTCTAAAGCGCGCCAGTATTATCCCAACGGCTTAAAGACATTTCTAATCATTCGAACTGAACTTTCTTTGATTCTCCTTCTTTTCTTTGTGATTTCCCAGGGGGAATCAATAGCTCAAAATAAGTTACAATTACTTGACTGTCCCGCCACAAGTGTAATTTGATAAAACTTCATATAAAACATAAGGTTTCATATTATAATTGTAAATAATGTCCTGCTAATTTACAATCTGTATTCGTTCAATTTTAAACTTTAGCAACATTTCTTATAACTTAAGTTTTTTACAGTTTTTTTAAATTTGGTGTATGTAACTTATATGGGAGTTTTAGGACATTTTGGTTACTTCCGAAATTATGATCATATCACAATGTGACGTGATATATAAATAAAATATACTATTGTACTTTCCACAATTTTGATTGCGCCTTGCCAACGTGTGTTTCTCACCTCATCTCTGTTTCAATCTATCTGGAGTTACCATAAGTAATTCATTATGATATGTATTAGGTTCAAACAGTTATAAGGATTTATAAGAATGTAATTAGGGATGAAATTGTACCTCTTTAAAATAATATGTTTTCCTATATTATTGAATGTTTATAAAGATTTTCTAAGAATAAATGTGAGTTGTAATTGACTTTCGTTGGAAAATTATAGATACCAACAAATGGACATAATATTTATTCATAATAGCATAATCCGTAATATGTGAAAATAATTAAGATTCTGAATGTTCATACCTCCTAGTACAGATTCTTCTAAAATAATATTCCATCTAGAATATATACTTCCCGCGGTATAAGGTAATTTTATGAACAAAATATTACCTAAATTACAAGTATTTTAATAAAGGCAAATAATTTGTAAAAATTTCACAAAATAAATATGGAAGTAAAAATATATATGAATATAAACATTTAATTAAATACATCTCTCTGAGATAACAATCAAATAAAACACTTATAATATAGCATTTCACAAAAGTTATCTTTTCATTGAATCTTTACACACATAAAAAAGTTATGCTTTTTTTAGTGAATGTAAAGTAAAAATTAAAATCATTTACTTCTTTAACCAATATATAAGATGAGAGCAATACATTTTTAAGATGACGGGAACCCGAAATTTAAAAAATTGTAACGTAGAAAAAGATGAATAATCCGTAAAACCTGATAATGAGAATTTAGCTTAATGTTACAATTTCCAAAAGTTAATACTGATAATTATCATTTATTTTTACTGAATCAAAAAATTGTATGTAATAACGAAAAGACGCTGTCTCCTTGGTTTGTTTTATTTATATTTTGAGAACACGAAAATTATATTTTATGAAATTTGTGATTGTGATAAAAACAGATATAGATATGAACATATTAGGAACTGATAATAGTTACATAATGTGTATTTAACAATATATCTGTGTATTTTTTGTTTGTCTGTTTAAGACGGATTTAGTGTATTTCTGTGAATGTTTGTTTGTGTGTATGTTTGCAAACTATCTAGACCCACAAGGAGATGAAATGTAGTCATTAACAAAATGTAGAACAGTTAATAATGACTTAAAGGGGATAGACTCCGCCACGAAGAAAAGCCTTGTTATGGTGGATGAAATGATAGTACTGACTGTAAGAATTCAACTAAATAAGTATTCATGTAAATACATAATATATATTTTCAATCTGTCATCGATTCTTTGTCTTTTATTATTTTGGCTTATATTGACTTAATTGTATCTATGTTCAAGGTTACTTATAACAAAGAATTCAGCATTCAATAGCTTGATGTAAGATATTCCATATTGTAAGATATTCCATATTGTAAGATTAACCACTTTTTCCACTTAAAATATAACTAATCAAATGCTATAATTCACTAATTTATTTGTCATGTTTACAGAGAGATAAAATCATACTCCTTAACATATTATGTACTTTGGAAACTTGAATCTTTATTTGTACAATGAAATAACTTCAAAATATAATGTATTTTCAATAACAATGTGTATAAAATATGTAAATCTTGGCTTAAACTAACCGAAGACAATATGACAGCTAAAAATGAGTTGCGGAAAAGCCGTAAATATAGCGAATGGAACAACAATGAAAATTGCACAGATTTACCATATCCCTCCTTTAAAAGTTAAATACATCTCTTATTGTTCTTTTCTGTGTGAATATGAAAGATGTTTTAAATCTTCGTATCTGCCTATACTCCAAAATATGTCAAATAGGATTACAATAAAATAAAAGTCCATATATTGAAGTAAAGAATGTGAGTAAACTGGGAGGAATATAAAATGAAAATAAAATACTATACCTTATATTCTATGAAACAATTACTTTCAGAAATTAGTCAAATTCCCATAAAACGGAAGTTATATTTAAATAAAATTAACTATATAAATAAATTGTCATGATTGAAAAGATTGAAAATGGAAAACAGTATGGAAAATATGTTTTGTCCCTTAGCCTTAGTACGTTTGGTACTTAAAATATACTCGTATACCTGATCACTTAACCACACTTGCTTAGATGTAAAACCACTTTGGATACCTAACATTTGTTTGTTTAATCTAAATAAAAAATGCATCTACTCTGATTGTAAATGATAAATATATCTATTATTTTGTTAAAATAATAATATCCTGAATGTTAATGAATTGTATTGACACTCATGAATATTTAAAATACACACTTTTATAAACAAGATGTTTCAAAGAAAACATTTCAACTTTTTGTACTGTTTTTCAATATTTGCATTCAATAAATAATACTTTTCACATTTTAATAATATAATCACATTTAACATTTTTTGTAATACAAAAAAAAACTGAGATGTAGATTTGTTCTTATCTCGACGGAATAAGCCCTGGCAAGAAAGTTTAAAAAGGAAATATAACTTTTTCTTTACATTTCAGTTTATTTTCAAAAAACTTAACATTTTCATGATTATTTCCATGTTTGCTCTATAGTTGATTTTCAATCATTATATTGATAGGAATTGATGTACCATTTACTTTTAAGATATCCCACAAAATTGAACCTTCTTCCCTTAGAAGTAATGTTTTAGGATTTACAAGGTTGTAAAATGTCCTTGAAGAAAACACCTGGTCTTCCTTTCTGAGAATATTTTTATTATAAATACGATAAAATCAAATAACATTAAATTGAGCTAAGCCTTCCAGTTATGGTTTAACATTCGTTACTTACTAAGTAAAGTAAAGTCAACTACAACGAGAGCTCAAGTTTATGAATTATTATTGAATATAGTTTTGAGCAAGAAATTAAAGCCGATAAAATCATGTATAATGGTCTTTTTTCTTCTTTTTTTTTGGTTCCCTGAATAAATTTATACTGAACCGCTATAATTATCATTTATTTCTCATTGAACTATATAATCACAAATTATTCAGTTGTATTTAAATTACTATTAACATATTTTTATAGATTTACAACAATATAGGTTCACAAAATATATATAAGCTCAATAAGTTAGCTTGTTTTCATTTCGCTAATTACAACAGCATAAAATCTATTGTTGAATAAATAATTTCAAAATCAAAGTGAATTTAACATGTTAGCCTCTATCTATTACAACTTAATCAATTTTTGTAATAAATTAATTACAATCTTCTTAGAGAAATGTCTGTGTTTAATGGTAATGTTAAAAATGTTTAATTATGCTTATTCTAACCAACCTAAAATTTTTTTAAATGACAAGCTTCTCTAAATAATTACCATCAAAATGAATAACTAAATATGTTATAAACGATTTATTTATTTTATTATTTTTTTTAACATGATCATTTCAACTTACAAATTTTGACACGTTTCATAATTTTTAATTTAGATATCTTAATTTTAAGGCAAACACGAATCTACTCTTAGAGAAATGACAAAAATTTTGTATCATGTTTTATTGGAACATTATACTTTTTCCTTGAATCTGTTTGTAAAATTTGCCTTGCTTTTAAGGCTCTGTATTATAAAAAATAAATAATTACTCAATTTACTATATTCTTTCTTTTATTTGAAATATTGTATAGTCCTTCAAAAATAACATTAATTAATTGTAATGATATCATATTTAATTATGGAGAACTTTTGTACAGGTACAAGTATTTTTGGTAGTAGGTTAAGTTTAGATTGTAATTTTTAATTTTTTTTTTCTCCACAATTTTAAATTGAGCCTGGAGCTACATTTATATCAGTTAAAAATAAATTTTAAAAACACAACAGAATGAAACAACATATATATTGTATTGTAGTACTAAGTGACTCGATTTAAAAGTTAAAATAAAATAGTATAAAATAATAACAAAATGCTTTATATTAGGTGGTATTTTGCTGCTTTTCCAATGTATATTAGTTATTCGCAAATATATAATTATGGAATTAGCAAATGATTTGTAACTTAGACCGATAGTTATACCTTAATTTGAACCAGGCCGAAGATAATAGGTGATTATTTATATTTTCTTAAATACATATTTATGAATTTGTTATAAGTACACAATTTACGTAACGTACAATCAAAAGAATGGTAAAAGCTATAAAACGTTTTGAGCCTTTGTTAGATCAGTTTTATTGTTTCTATTCAATCCGTATCTTCTCGAGGGAAATCAGGAAAAACAGAAGATATCGGAGAAAATCTTGTCCTGCTTAGAAGTCTTTTTGTGAGAGTCTCTTTAAAATCCATTCATTACTTATAAAAAAAACGTTCTAAATAATTGCATGGTTAATCTTGTTTTAAAGTATTTAAAATTGTGTAATAATATTGATAGTAAAAAAAATTTAATCATCATGTCCAGTTTACAATATATAAATTATTGGTGCCTAACTTACTTTAGTGTTTTAAAG